>JACEFZ010028230.1:127500-234289 GCA_014155875.1 Cepaea nemoralis
TAAGTTCTTTGTGTGTTGAAGCTGGCGCAATGGTCAACCCAAGAAATACAACAGTGACATGGTTCTCGTTCAATAATCATATTGTCAACACTCCAACACCAACTGTAAATCTGTGTTCAGAGACTGTGGAAAGAACGCAGGCAATGAACTACCTGGGGATACGTGTTGATCGAAGCCTGGCTTATAATGAGCACTTGGACCAGGTGATAAAAAAGGTCAAGCGGGGTTTGGCTGCGATGCGGGTGATGGCGGCAGAAAACTATGAGCAGCGCCATCTATGTCTTCTATATGAGGGGTGGTCATGTTTGTATGGAGTATGCGATGGCTATCCTGACCATCAGCCGTAAGCAGATGGAAAGGAGGAAAGGATACAGAATGAAGCTATGCGCATTATTCTTGGATGTACAAGAAATACAGCATGCAGGGCTATGAGCTACCTTATTGATTTTCCAACCATTGAAGACAGAATACAAATTTGCAGAGCACGTGCCTACCTCAGAGTTAACGCACACACACAGCATCCACTGCAGAGTACAATTAGGAAGGTGAAGGCCAGCATGTTAAAAAGAGTAAGGTCGTGGATGGGTCAAGCCGAAGACATTCTTCAACAGTGTGTTCACTTGAGGACTTTGAACCTGGCGAGATATGGGTTCAAGTGCCACAAGATTTCTTTACGTCCTTTTCAGTTTGCATCCAACTAGACAGAAAATGCAGACAAGAAAATCCGGCTGCTGTGGAGACAGAAGTACAAGCGTTGATTTTCGAGAATTCGTTAGACGGTGATGCTGTCATTTACACAGATGGGTCGGTCGTCCGACGCGTGAGAAGTTCATGAGCCTTTACGGTCCAGGCCGGAGGGAGAAATGTGAGGGAGTACTCCGGTGCTTGTTGAGACCACAAGCAGCCTGACTATGGAAGTCTTGGCAGTTAGTAAAGCAATAACATGGCTCGAGACACAGACATTCAATAGGGTATATTTCCTTAGCGACTCAATGAGCATGCTCAAGAAGATAGAGATGGGGTGGATCAGAAGAGAGAGAGAGGTTACTGTCTCTAGAGCGGTCTCGGCTGGCAAAGATTAGCTTCATCTTCGTGCCAGGGCATGCAGGAGTACAAGGAATTGAGCGGGCTGACAACCTCGCAGATAAGGCTACTGTAGTGGGCGGACGCGCCATGGACCAGGCTGACATTCTGATTGCTCTACGAGAAGTAAGACTTTTGCGAGAACCAAGTGATGACTGTGAATCTGCAACCATGGCCAGACTGCGAGAACTGCAAATTAAAAGAGGTGTGGCCAAACAAGAACACTATGCAGGAAGCCAAAGAAGATTGATAAACCAACACAGAACTGGCGTCGTTAGCCGCTACACGCTGCGGGATTAGCTGAGGAGGGGATCCGAGCACTTATGGACTGAATGGTTCGATGTGCAATGAGGATGATCTGTCGACTAACTAACTAACTAACTAACTATCTTGTGTTAGTGAGTTTGTGATTGTAAATGAGTAGACGTGTATGCGACTGAGTGTATATTTGTGTGTTGCTGAGGGGTCATAGAGAGTTATCGTAAATGACGTAAGCATGTATGCAGGTATGTTTATGTATGTTTATTAATGTTATTATGTATGTGTGTCTGCCTGCCTGCCTGTCTTATAACATGGTAATATGCATTGCTTATGTTTACAATATTTATGTGACAATGTGTTTTTCCCAAAGTGTATGTAACATGCACAAATGATGCAATAAAGATGAGTGATTGGATAGGAAGAGCCAAATGTAAGACGAGCCTGCGTGCCCAGATTGTGACCCTTTGACAATAAAGTTCGTTCGTTCTCTTGGATATGAAATGACTACCAGCTACAGGCTCTGATGCGTCGCTTGCAGGAAGCTGAAGTGGCATGTTGTTGTTGTTGTTGTTGTTGTTGTTGTTGTTGTTGTTGTTGTTACTGATAGATGGTTCCATGCTGGGGAGAAAAGTTAGTATGTGTTCATACTTATCACCCTCCTGTGTGAAGGGAGTTATTATGGAGAGCTAGATTTGCATGTTATGACATGTAGACGCTTGGTATTGTTAAAGTGTTCCATTTGGCTTGAATTTCAGGCGCAGTAGTTATGAGTGTATGTATGACTGAAGAAATTTTACAGCTAATGTAAACAAGAAGAAAGACCAAAAATAATCCTGCCAAATATAAAGAAATTCACAGAAAAGTCAGAACATTATGTAAGGAGGCAAAAGAAGCATGGCTTGAGAAAAATTGCATATAAATTGAAATAAAAATACCAAACTAATGCACAAAAGATTTCAGGAGCTTACTAATCAAAGAAGCCCATAATTGGGCACTCTCACGATGTTTATACTTCACCTCGACACAGCAAGGTACAAGAGGAACATGATGAGATGAGATGAGACTAATCAAAGAACACATACATCAGCAGGCTGCCTACAGACAAAAGATGGAAAAATCATAATAGACAAAGATCAGATTTTACTTGCATGGTCAGATTATGTGAAATACCTTTATGATAACAGAGAAGAACAGTATGATATTCAAAATAATAATGAAGAACCATCAATTATGAAGATGGAGGTTTAGAATGCTCTTAACCATATGCAATCTGGCAAGACTCCCAGTTCAGACAGCATCACAACAGAAATTAGTAATGGTTTAGAAGACTACGGAATAGATAAAGTTACCAGACTCCTGAATACCATATATGATACTGGAGATATACCTCATGAATTATGTAATTCTGTATTTATTGCAACCCCAAAGAAATCAGGAGCCTTGGAATGTAATCAACATCAAACAATTAGTATAATTTGAATAACGAAGACACAAACAATAGATTGCACGATTTATTATTGCCTGGCATATTTCGCTGCATCTCGTCAGGTACATACTGCAGAAATCACACAACTTACGTGAATTAACTAGATAAATCCTTCAAGTTGAAATATACACAATTTCGCACAGTAATGTCACTTATCTACCACGGTAATTTTAAGCTGACTAACATGTCTTTCTGTTTGCACAATTCTGGCTTGCGTTGATAGATCATAATTGCTTCTGCAAATTTTAACAAGCGAGTATTTTGTGTGTTAAACAACACGCGAAAGGCAGTGTCTCTGTCAACCACATGGCCGCTCTGAGTTCCTGTCTCGACCATGCCACGTGGCTAAGCCTTCCAGGTATTTACTTCTCGGTATTCCTCCTGGTCTCTTCCCTTCGATCTTGCCAGTCGTTACCAAGTTCTCCAATTAATTTCTTCTCATAACATGCCCAAAATATTTTTACTGTCTACGTCTAATGTCTCTAATCAGTTTACGATCTTCATTTGTTTCTTGAAGGACTTGTTCATTGGTTTTTCTGTCTGTCAATGGTATTCTTTGCATTTTCCTCAGAAACCACATTTCCACAGCCATCAGCTGTTTTCAGCTTGACTGCTAATTGTCAAAGCTTCACATCCATACAATGAGCAGGCAAACTGAAAAACATATGATGGCTATGGGAATGTGGTTTCTGAGGAGAATGCAAAGATTACCATGGACAGACAGAAAAACCAATGAACAAGTCCTTCAAGAAACAAATGAAGATCGTAAATTGATTAGAGGACATTAGACTTAGTCAAAATTTTTGGGGCATGTTATGAGAAGAAATGAATTGGAGAACTTGGTGACAACCGGCAAGATCGAAGGGAGGAGACCAAAGGGAAGACCAAGAATTAAATACCTGGATGGCTTGGCCATGTGGCATGGTCGAGACAGGAACACGGAGCTGATCCACGACTCTGGTGATCGAGTGAGATGGCAAAACATGACCGTCCCACGCTTATCGGCATGGCACATAATGGTTGGTTGGAGTTAGGAGTGGTCTGCGCTATCCTGTAATGGTTGAGTGTTGTTTCCTGTCTGGGTATTTGTTTTTTTTTTGGCGAGCAAGCTGGTACCCAAAATAGAGATATGTATTTGTTTTATTTTATAAAGATGTTTTGTTTTCGGTGCACTTGCCTGTTACTTATAGTATTGTCTAGTCTTTTCTCTCAGTACCAGGTCTTAGTCAGATATGACTGAGTTGGGAGCCTCTGTGGCGAAGTGGTCAAGCCATTTGACTCGGGCTCCGAAGGTTGTGGGTTTGATTCCGGGACCGTGTCCTTCGGTTCACGAGTGAAATTTTTCGGAGACTCTTGTGTGTCGTCGCTAGAGCTACGGAGTTCGTGCTTTGTGCGACGCTTTCCTCGCTGCGGGAGCCATATGGGATAAAACCCGGTGCAATGAAGTCGACCCTGTCGACTTTTAAGCGACTTTTTGACTGAGCTATCGTATGACAGAAGACGGTACTACTATCTTTCTGCTAGCACCGAATGTTGGGCGGCGCTCACCAAACCCGACACCCCACACTGTGCCACCATCTTCGGGTGGAGGAGTGCAACTGGGACTGTACACGCCTTTTCATAGTGCGAGGAAATGCAACCCAAAGACTAAATGTCATGGCAGGACAGACCAGGCCCTAAGCGTTGGTCGGCAACTGGTCTAGGATCGAAGCTCTGACAGGCGGACTGTTAGAGCATTGCTTTACTGATCCGGCAGCTTCTGCAGCTTGTCTTGTTCCAAATGTATTGGTGTTACCTTTCCTCTGACCTTTTTTTCACCCGAGTTGTTCCTTGCACTCTCTACCTAGAGTGGTCTCATTTAGTCCTGACAAGGCCTGAAATCAGTCAGTCCCCACAAGGACTGAACTCTATTAGTCCTCACAAGGACTGAAATCAATCAGTCCCCACAAGGACTGAACTCTATTAGTCTTTACAATAGTGTTTTATTAAGTGACTTACGTAACTTTACACGGCACAAGTAATGAGTACACGACGAACTAGATGTTATCTGTATGGAAGCAGTTTGAAGTCTTTGTTATGAAACTCACTGCGTACAACATCTGATCCTGCATATTTCGGAGATTCCCATTCTGAAAGGACGTAGGTCTGGTTTGGCCATCTCTTCGGGGGCTGGACATTATTACTGAGATAACTTCCAAACACTATGACCACCTCGGTGTCGTTTGTCACAGGTCCGTCTGATATCGAACACTGTTTGACCTGACACGATGTCATATTGTAACTGTCTCTAGAAACCCAGGATGGACGTCTGAAATACACGACCTTGAAGACCTTGTCAGGTATAGGTGTCACATTCGGAGGGACACATTGTATGTACCGAGACTTCTTGCATGCTACGACAAGAGACGTGTCAAAGGTCATCGTCGTTGTTGTGGAGAATACATCCATCTTTTTCATGCTGGTGACCGTTCGTTCTTCTGTATTGTTGTCGGATGGCCAGAGTAATGCCAAACGCTCCAGATGTGAGTACGTAAAGTTCACAAACTGCGACTTCATGACCTTGATGTCCGCAAAGTAAACGACGGATACTCCCAGCAGGCAGACGGCAACAAGAGCGCTGAAGACGGCTTTCCGTGAACTCGATATGGCGAGGCTTGTGCTTGGAAGGATAAACAGAGTAATAATGTCTTATTATTCAGTTGTAATAGATACAAAACAATGCACATGTTCCGTCTCCACCTCATTTTCCTCTTCCTCTTCCCTTTCCGGTCTTCTTCTTCTACTTACCCCTCCTCCTCTTTGTTTTTCTCCTCCTGCTTCTCCTCCTCCTGTTTCTTTTCCTACTCTTTCTTCTCCCTCCTCCTTATACATCACCACATACTCCACCCCTCCTCCACCTTCTTCCTCCTGCCTCACCTCCTCCTCCTACTTCAACTCCTCTTCTCCCAGTGTGTGTGTGTGTGTGTGTGTGTGTGTGTGTGTGTGTGTGTATATATATATATCAACACAAATGATACTACCAAACGTAATAATGACGTCACAATTGCTCGAGGTGTCCAAACAGTTAATGCCGCCCAATTTCATGCCTATTGTCCTAGTGTATAGGACAGTCCTGCCTATTGTCCTAGTGTATAGGACAGTCCTGCAGTACGTAATAATTAAGTAGAGAACCCTACCCCACTTATTTACTTATACCGGATATTGTGCAACATCCATCCTGTATAGACCTGTCTGCACTGGGTGAGAGGTGTGGTCAACATCACGTGTTCACCCCTACTCCAAGGGCATTTCCTGGTAAGGACGTCCATTTTTTTTTCTAAAAGTATGAGGGGGCTTGACATGAAAATTACTCGTAAAATAACCTTGCTATTGTCTTGTAGCACGTCAATATTTGCATCACGATGCAGACGGATGCATTGACACCAACTGGATTGTTTAAAGATGGCCGCCCCACTTTTTGATATGCACCAAAGAGGAGCAGCGTTCGGTTATCTGTTTAAAAAAAAAAAAAAATATCAGTGAAGGGGTGAAATTCATCGGTGAATGAAGGTCCGGTATGGTGATGCATGGCTGTCAGTCCGGCAAGTGTAAGAATGGAGTAGGAAATTTCAAAACGGCGTGACTTCTGAGACAGACTGTTCACGAGGGGGGGGGGGCTGTCGGCTGCCTGGCCGAGGGGTTAGCAGCTTTCTCCGTTAACCCCGAGTACTCTCGTGGTCGACATGAGCGCACGAGAATTAGAAGTGGTTCGAGTCGCCCCAGTGACTTATGAGAGTATGGAGCCGGTTGCTCAGAAAGTCGTGGCGTGCTGATGAGCGTAATCTAGCCTAGGAATCAACATTCTGCTGAAAGATGCTGGTGTTGACCAATATCATGAAAAAACGCGAAAAAAATTAATCCAAGCACTTTGACATACCTCTGCCAATTTTTCACTTTTAACCACCTTAACCAGTTTTTTTTTTCCTTTTCTTTTTCTTTAATAGCTTACTTTTGCATCTCTCTTTCTAAGTTCATGCAGGGATTAGGATGGGCAACTCTGTTCTTCTTAGCGGTTTGCTATTTCCTTACAGCACTATGCTTATCCATCCATGCCTTCTCCATCTCAAAATTTCACCAGGGTGGCGGCTCCCAGCTTTTTTTCCTGCCCTGAATCTTTCTGCACTTGTCGCCCCTTATTTTACTCACCACATCTTGCCCTGTACTATCATACTGGAAAGTCTTGACTGTTGACTTGTGCTGCCTGGTTCTGATTTCTCCACCAATATGCTGCAAGGGTGGGGTCGCTGCCGTAGTACCCTAGGACACCCCATCTACACACTGTAGTGAGTGCAGGAGAAACCAGCGCCAGATCAATAGCACTGTCATCATCACCTGGGCGGCTTGCTGTTCTGGTGACTCAGCCATTGGTGATACAAACCAGGTCAATGGTTGCAAGTGCAGTTTCGAGCTCCTCCCCCTGTGTGTTGGAGGAAATGTTTCCACATGATCTGCCTTTAGCGTTGAAATCGCCAAGATTTTTTTAAGCACTGCCTTTTCTGGGAATCCACACTCGCGTTACGGGCATAAACATTATCCAACACAAATGGTAGACCAGATTGAACTCTAAGCGACTGTATTTGTATGTGGTCACTGTCCCAACTGGACATGTCTAACTCTGAAGCCACCATACTGTCGCGAATGAGAATCGCCATTCCCAGATGTCGCCTGTTGTAGAAACATTTAAAACCGGCCATTTGGAGTAGCTGATCACCCAGTCTCGTCTCCTGGAGTGCTACAATGTCATTCCCGTAAACCATGTTTTCGAGAATAGGGCCTCGTTGTTTTACGCTGGCTCAGTTCGAATATAGAATCCGAGTATACATGAGACCCAGACGGTCACATTTAAGTTGGTCACATAGAGAGAAAGAGAGAGAAAGAGGGAAATAAATAGAGAAAAAAAGAGAGGGGGAAGAGAAAAAGAGAGAAAGAGAGAGAGAGAGAGAGAGAGAGAGAGAGAGAGAGAGAGAGAGAGAGAGAGAGAGAGAGAGAGAGAGAGAGAACGAACTAACGAACGAACAACCGAACATTTTTAAAGAGTCACAAGTTGGGCACGTAGGCCCGTCTTACATTCGGCCCTTCAAATTAATAATCGTTCGTTTATCATTGTACGTGTTACATTCACATAGGAAACAAAACACTGCCAAATGATTGTTGTAAACATAAGCAATGTATATTACCATGTTACGAGACAGGCAGGCAGACACACGCACACACACATTCATAAAGCCATAATACAATCCTGCTTACATACTTATATCATTTACCCAAACTTTCAAAGTTATGCACTCACTCAATAACACACACACATACACGAGAGAGAGAGAGAGAGAGAGAGAGAGAGAGAGAGAGAGAGCGAGAGCGAGAGCGAGAGAGAGAGAGAGAGAAGAGAAGAGAAGAGAAGAGAAGAGAAGAGAGAGATTGAGAGAGAGAATACAGAAAGAAAGAGAAAGAGCTAGAGAAAGAAGAGTGAAAAAGAGAGAGAAAGAGAGAAAGAGAGAGAGATAAAGAGCGAGAGAGAGAAAGAGAGAGAGAGAGAGAGAGAGAGAGAGAGATGAGTGAAAAGAGAGAGACAGAGAACGAGAGAATGAGAGAGATAGAGAAGACAGAAGGAGAGAGAAAAAGACATAGAGAAGGAGAGAGAGTGAAAAAGAGAGAGAAAGAGAGAGAGAGAGAGAGAGAGAGAGTGAAAAGAGAGAGAGAAGAGAGAGAGAGAGAGAAAGGGAGAGAGACAGCGGGTGACAGAGAAATAACATATATGTATGTCTGTGTATGTGCAGGAAAAGAGCGAATGTTGTAAATATAAACACCCCACCCTCTACAAGACACTTATCGGCGACGTTGAAGAGGCAGTGGCTCAGTAGTTATCAAAGAAGCCTGGCCACCCATGGTCCAGGGTTCCGGACCCGACTGATGCAGATCTTGTGGTTACGCTGGGACTCCCAGGTAGTCCTTGTCTAAAACACGAGGGGGCTTCAACTGAAAACCTAAACTTGTTGTGTATGTGCTGAATATATTATGAAAAAGTAAAAAAACAAAAAAAAATGTGTAATTTTTAGATGTAGTCACCACTGCGTCCAAGACAAGACTCCCACTCGGACACTTCCCTCCATGAAATTCTCACTGACACGTTGACGTTTTCAACAGCTTACACACGAGACACACGATGGTAATCATTCTCAAGAATCGTTCCACAGTTCACTGCCATACATACTGAGGTCAAGTCGTCGTTGCAAGGTCCACACCTTGACCAGTGACACCGTCGCTGTTTATTATAATTCATCCGAAACATCAGGCGCGTTGCCACTGTGCCACATTTTACTACCGAGACTATATTTCGGTACATCTTACTGACGTCTAAGGTGCTAGAAGTCATCGCAGACGAATTGTACATACATTCATCTCGACTTAAACGGACATCGGGACTGGTCTACATTTCCCATCCATACGGACAGTAGTTACGTTATATAGGACATCACACAATTCTCAGGACATTTCCCAAGCTTAGTCATGGAATTTAACTACATACCCACATGAAATTACCGGTGGTATCACTAATAGTCAGATACCCACTCCAACGTAAAACTTATTCAACGCATCACGTCAACATAAAGCCAGTATATTTGTTGATTGTTGTGTTAATTGTTATCTAGTTGGGTGTGTTCATACGTGTTATACATATTAATTTTTCGATGGCCGATTCGTCGTTTCATTGACGACGCGGGTGGCTGGTGGGCTATTTCTGTGCTAGGTAAAATCGTTATATAGCATAGAGATACGTTTCGTACTTACACTCGTCAACTCGTTACGAATTTTTGTTTTATAGCGATCTCACAGATTTGTCGGTACTTCTGTTGTGTCGTGACAGTCATTGACATACGTTAGTATCTTTGTATTACTAGTCAGAGTTTATTTTCTTTTATGAGAATAGATATGTATTTACGTTACACGTCACTTGTTTTCTGTAACTGTCATTTGTCTGTGTTATATAAGGAATATATTTTTCGTACTATTTTCTAGTATTTACATATCATAACAGTTAGGACGGTATTTATTCGCACTAAGTTTGCTAATTTTCTTGTGTTATTCGGTTCTACATTACTGTTGATTTTGAAGTTGACATTTCGTTCAACATTTTTATTTTGATGTATATACTACTCTTTGACAACATACTTGCATCTTGTCGATTCCTTTGCGCTCCGCTATTCTATTTCAGCTAGATAAGTTATAGCGTAGTTAGAACAACATGTCGACACTACAAGACTTTATGAACATGTGTGAGAAGTCTGATTTAACCGGTACCGAGCTCAGAGCGTGGTCGAAGCAGGAATTGAAAGATTTCAGGCCCAGCAACTTGAGGAAAGAGCAGAAAAGTTAGCAGCAGAGAAAGAAGCGAAAGAACTACAAGCAGCACGGGAAATAGAAGAAAAACAAGAAAGATTAGCTGAAGAGAAAGAAAGCAAGGAAAAGAGCTTGCATTTAAGAAAGAATTAAAAGATAAGGAATTAGCTTTGGAAAGAGAGAAAATGGCGGCGAAAGATAAAAAAATAGCATTTGAAAGGGAGAGAATAGCAGCTGAAAACGAAAAATTAGCAACAGAAAGAGAGATAAAGGAAAGACTACTAGCGTTTGATAAAGAGAAACCTAGCAGCCGAGGCACTTTTAAAAGAGAAGGAACTTGAAGGTAATCTGAAGGTTAAGACACTGGAAATGGATCGTGAAGCTGAAATAGAACGAGAAAGAATACAAGCAAAGCATAATGATCCAGTTAAGAAATACCAAGGACTGATTCGTAATTTCCAACAAGGTGATATAGTTAGTTCCTGGATTACTAATTTTTAAGTGCTAGCGAAATTCTATAAAATTCCAGAACAGGACTTACCAATCTTGTTTCATCGACATCTCGCATTGGAACCTTTGAAGGTGATTGAGTTGATTCCTGAGAATTTGCGGACCAACTACAAATACATGCGAGAAAGGGTCCTTGCACATTTTTCTCTTGACGAGGCTGGTTTACGTACAAAATTCAAGACACTTTCTCTAATGCGAACCAAACGTTCCTCGACTTCGTATCTGAGACCTCTTATTGCTTTGACAAGTGGTTAAGAGCAGCAGACGTTGGGTCTGATTTCGATAAAATATGTGACCTAATACTGAGAGACAAACTTCTTTCTGCTGTATCTGAAGCTATGTCTGTATTCCTCGAAGAGAATAAATGTAAGTCACTTAGTGAGATGGAGTCACGGGGTGAATCTTTCTATAACACCCACCGTGACATATTTGCTGAATGTGCACAACCAGAACTGGTGATAGGGGCTGTGCCAGAATCCAGAAACACAGAGATAATGGTAAGTTTTAAAAATTCTCAAATAGAAACAGAGGGCCATATCAGAACACAAATAGAGATTCTGACAGTCCTAGAAAGGGTCACTTCACACGATGTCAATATTGCAAACTGTCTCAAGGGTCTTTGGAAATGTGTGATCAACATCCTGGATATGCTGCATAGTTGAGAGACATCACGGCAAAGAAGAGAAGTAAGTATGACTTCTACAAGAGGAGTGTTAAATGTTACTCTTGTCGGGCTTACGGGCATACCAGTAAGTCATGTGCGATGAGAGACACATGGAAAGAGGCATGTACTGCTTATGTGTTTTCCAGTAGTGATTCCGATGACATAGAGGACACACACGCCGCTATAATAGAGACATACAATAACTGAACAGGTAAGGAAGGTCATGGTGATGATAGTTCCACATCAGATCACAAGAGACAGATATATGAAACTAATGCAGTATACACTCATGGAGGTACTCTGATGATCCATCAAGCATGGGTAAATAAATCACCAACAACCTGTTTTAGAGACACAGGATAGGATATTGCGGGAATCGATCACAAACTAGTGAAGAGAAAATATTACACAGGTAATAGTGTTATTTGCAGAACATTCGGAGGTACCTTAGAAAAATACAAAACAGCATCGGTATCAGTAAGATGTCTCTATTATAAGGGGAAACTATGTGCAGCGGTATTACCAAAACCATGTGCTGGATTGATAATCGGTAATATCCCTAATGTCAAAGATTACGTTCAAGAAGTAACCATCGAACACAAACCTGACAGAGCACTCACAAGAACCTAAGTTCACATGACGCAAGAAGAATAAAATACGCAATTGAAACAGGTTACATCAACTGTTAACAAACACGGCGTAACACAAAAGAGACACAACACAACAGTACAAAAATGTGTACACCATAGTACTCACAAGGTAAACAAATCCAAAGACAGGAAAGATGAATTCTCCATCAAATAAGTTTATTTCTGTGAGTGTAAATGAAAAACAAAAGCAAACAACCAGACAACCTCATAGGTCAACAAATGACACCGTTCAAAAACAGCATAAACAGAGAACAAAAGTTACACACACTAGTAACAAACAACATATACGGCCATTATACAATAGCTGTGGGATGTTGTAACCACATTTGTCGCCCAGATCATAACCCTAGTTAAATCGACCTTTTCACAGGTTAAATGCGTCGTTATGAACATTTACTCACAAACGAAGATTTATTTTACTTGTGCTATTACAATGATGTACACACAGGTCAAGAAACATATTACAAACAGATCCCCAACCATCCCTCATTACAGCGTATGAGCTGCACAGTATACACACGAGTGAAAACTATAACATTGTTCAAGTCAACAAAGTTAAAATGTACATATATTGGCATGCATGCAGAAAAGAGACACCATAAGTTTGAAAGGAAGAAAAAAGGAATAAAGAAAAAATGAGATGAATGAGAATATTAATTAATTATATCAGCACATTTTTCACCACAGACACATTAGGGTCTTACAAAATAAGTTTCTCCAAATTTCGCTGAAGTCAAACTTTTTCAGAATTGTTCACGCTATCTCAGTTATGCTTTTACAATTCATCTGGGTAAAGTATTTCCGGTTCTCTATTTTTCCAGACACTTCTGGTTAACTTTATCAATAATAGAGAGCGTTCACTAAATTCTTTAAATATTCATTCGGTAGAACATTCTTGTTAAATCCGAATATTCTGTTTATAATTCTGGTATATTTCGTTACGTATTCTTAAGGATTTCACTTCTCTTACAGGACTATGAATTTGATATCTGTCATATTCCTGGCAAGGACAACAATTTAGCTGATCTTCTTAGTCGACTCTATATCTTATACACAGCAGTTTTGTTATTAATAGTTGTCTACGTTCAGTTATATGTTAGTTATTTAGGCCGATTGATTTGTATTACACATACACCCGATTAGATGGCAAGTTCCACAACAAATTACTAATTTTGTAATAGGATTATTCAGTTGTATACATATATTGTTATTTTGTTCTTTGGCAGAGACATGATGTGACATGATATGCGGCATGAAGAAGCTGTTATTTTTCCGCATACGTCAGATACTAAGATGATGTGATTTGGTTCTTTATGGTCAACGAACTTTTCGAGAACACAATACTAATTCGGAAGGATTGCGGTTGTATATTGTTTTCAAGACATTTGAAACATATGTTTACTTAAATTACAAATAGTAATTAATATATATATATATATATATATATATATATATATATATATATATATATATATATATATATATATATATATATATATATATATATATATATATATATATATATATATATTGGCACTGGTAAGTGATAGGAATGTGACATTGAACAATTCCACAATTCTAACTGGATAATGAACAACAGCATAGACTATAGATTGTGTTATAGATTTATTAGTTAAATAATGTGTTATAAGATTAATTAGATTATTTCACAGGATTTAAATTTAGTATAATATTATGAACTATTTTATTAGGTTAATTAGATTGTTCACAAGATTTAAATTACAGGACTTCGCGTTGGAGCTCAAGCCAACGAACACAAGCAAGCAAGCAACTATAATTAAGTGTTTACGTTTTACGATTGTTATAATTAATTGATTAATATTGTTATTATCATGTTACTATCATTATTATCAGGATCGCTGTTAACATATCCAGGCGCACTATCTAGAAGATTAGGCCACATTATGATTACGCCACAGATATGTGCTATTGCATTGCACGCAAACCAATTCGTTGATAGTCAATATACTGTATAAGCCTCGAAATATGTACAGTCAATACGATTGCACTATTTATACAACGAAGGCAGAAGACCTCACCTATATATATTGATACAGACTTAGCAGTGGATAAATATTGCAGCGACAGTTATAGAGCATTCACTAGTATTGACGGCTTGGTACCTGTGAATCACACACGTCCCCTTACTCCGGCTATTTTAGCTAGAGTTAGGACGCTTGTCAGAATTGACAAATGAGGGACTAATTTGTTATAGTTAGTACAGCCTCCCCATTGGTTGTCTACACGACGTCTACCGCGAGATTGTAGACAGGTGTGAGTGGCCGTCGTATAATAATTTTTTTTGCTTTTGTGTGTGATTGATAGGGAGCCATAACGTCTTATTAGCACCGCATATGACTCGTTACGTCTGCACTGCTATGTGTCAGGTTAATTGATCGCGATTCAGAAAATGATTTCATCATTTTAAAGGGGAGGGGTCATACTGCCATATAGTCGGTGCAAACGAGAACGACGTCATATGAATTAGAGAGAAATTCTCGACGCCAAATAAGATAAAACTAAGGGACGCGTTAAAAACAACAGAAACGTCACTGAGCGATAAGCCCAACAACGGGAGACTTACGGGGACATCGAATGGAGAAGGCAGTGCATATGTTAAGTGGAAACATTTGCGTGGCTATAGATCAGTGCTGGCAAAGAAAGCTTAGTGGCTAGACTTATAATAACAGTGAAGAACATGCTACAAGATATTGCCACGATAGTAGCGCACCTAGACAGATTCTACTGAGAACGACAAGATGAACACTGAGTAGGATGGATGGAAAGGGCGTCTGAGGACGAATACAAAACCAGGTTGTTTTGATTTATGCCCATGCTTGTAAACATTCTTAAGCCCCGCCCTGATAGTACAGGCTCTTAAGGATTATGACAATGTAAGGTTTACCAAGACAGCAACTGGTGTATGTTAGAACCAATAAACGGAGTTCTATACTATTATTAAAGCCCATCGTTTACTTATCCGTCAAGTTCAGAGTTGCGGCTCCGATTCATTGTTCTACAGTTCTTTGAGCCAGAATCAGTTAGATGCATGCTGTTGGCTTGTTACAGTTCTTATATTAATACAGGCAGCAGATATGGCAATGTACAACAAAAAGATAGGGAGTGCTAGCATCAAGGAGGAGTGGTTACACTCGCCGAAGCCTGACAAAGACCACTCAATATTACAGGGATATCGAGTAATAAGCATGCAGAATACAATAGGCAAACTGCTGGAGAAGTTAATTGCCAGAAAATATCAAGCCAGCTAGAGAAGCAAGGTGTTTTCTCACCTACCCAGGGAGCGTACCGTCCCAAAAGAGAAACCTGGACCAAATGCAGCAGTTTTTTCCCATGATGTTTATGAAGGATTCCACTCAGACATTGAAATCTTTGCTGCAGCGATTGATCTTGAGGACGCATACAACAGAGTACCATTGGATTTTCTAATGCTTAAGCTTCTTGAACTCAAGATAAGTCCTTTCGTCTTTAGTTGGATCGCTGCAGACTTCTTCCAACGGAAAGTAGTTTTTAGATGTGGCAGTTGGACTTCGGAACCAACAACAATATAGGCCTATCCTGGCCTACCACAGGGATCACCATTATCTCTGGTACTGTTCAACGCCTACACTGTGAGAACTATCAGCGAGCAGATCACTCGACGGGGAAGACATTGTCATATACCGACGATGTTTTAGTGTATTGTCAGGATAAGGATAGAGATCAGGTTGCTGTGGAACTGCAAACCGAACTCAAACGCATAAGTACTTGGTGTGCTGAAGCTGGGGCAATGGTCAACCCAACAAAGCCAACAGTGACATGGTTCTCGTTGAATAATCATATTGTGAACACGCCAACACCAACTGTTAATATGTGTTCAGAGACTATGGAAACGCAAACACACAACATCCACTGCATAGTGAAATTAGGAATGTGAAGGGCAGAAGGGCAGAGGAAAGTCGTGGATGGTCATGCGAAAGACATTCTTCAACAGGTATGTTCACTGGATGACTTAGAACCTCGCGAGGAGTGGGTACAAGTGCCAACAAATTTCTTTACGTCCTTTTCAGTTTGCATCCAACTAGACAGAAAATGCAGACAAGAAAATCCGGCTGCTGTGGAGGCGTAAGTACAAACGTTGATTTTCGAGAATTCGTTAGACGGTGATGCTGTCATTTACACAGATGGGTCGGTCGTCCGACATGTGGGAAACTTATGGGCCTTTACGGCGTGGGCCGGAGGGAGAATTGTAAAGGAGGACTCTGGTACTTTTGTTGAGACTACAAGTAGCTTGACTATTGAAGTCATGGCAGAAAGTAAAGCAATAACATTGCTCGAGACACAGACATTCACTAGGGCGTGTGTCCTTAGCGACTAAATGAGCATGCTCAAGAGGATAGAGACGGGGTGGATCCGAAGAGAGTGGTTGCTGTCACTGGAGCGGTCTCGGCTGGCAAAGATTAGTTTCATCTTCGTGCCAGGGCATGCGGGAGTACAAGGAAATGAGCGGGCTGACAAGCTCGCAGGTATGGCTAATGTGGAGGGCGGGCGCGCCATGGACCAGGTTGACATGCTGAATGCACTACGAGAAGTAAGACTTTTACGAGAACCAATAGATGACTGTGAATCTACAACCATGGCCAGACTGCGAGAACAGCAAATTAAAAGAGGTGTGGCCAAACAAGATCACCTCGCAGGAAGCCAAAGAAGATTGATAAACCAAAATAGAACTGGTGTCGTTAGCCGCTACACGCTGCGGGATTTGCTGAGGAGGGATCCGAGCACTTATGGACTGAATGGTTCGATGTGCAATGAGGATGAACTGTCGACTAACTTTCTCTCTATATCTGTTTTTCCTCTCTTTCTTTTCCTCTCTCTATCTCGCTCTTTCTCTCTTCTCTCTCTCTCTCTCTCTCTCTTCTCTCTCTCTCTCTCTCTCTCTCTCTCTCTCTCTCTCTCTCTCTCTCTCACATAAACACGCACACACACGTTCGCAAGACGGATAGTGGAAATTAGTGCTCTCACAAAGGACACTTTGTAAACGCTTTAATTTAACTGATATAGTTATTCCTTGAAGAAAGACAATCATGATGAGACCAACGACAACTGTGATCCATTTATCATCGTCATCCTCATCATCCTCATCATCATCATCATCCTCATCATCTTCCAATTTTCCTATCACGATTAATTGGCTCTCCAGCGCCCGATGTGTGGTACTGGATAGTGTCATTCCGTGTGATTGTCCAATGTCTTTGATGTCGTCAGTCTATTGTCTTCTTGGACGATCCCTTGCTCTCGTAGCAGATCTTCTTTGACTTAGTTGATGGTGTTTCATCCTAACAGGTGACCGAACCATTTGATCTTCTATCTTTCGATATATGTGGCATAAGGTGTTGATCCCACTGTCCGTCTGATAACGTTATTTCTTATATGGTCTCGCATAGTTAAGTTGGCAACTCTCCTCAAGCATCTCATCTCGCAGGTATTCATTTGTCGTAAGTGTGATTTGGATAATGTCCAAGTTTGACATTGGTAGTATACGGTTGGTGTGAATATGCAATTAATTATCTGTGGTTTAGCGGACATGGGTATATTTAGATGTTTCAGTATGGATCACTGTTGATATATAAGCACACTAGCTATTTGACAAATGATTTCGACTTCTCTGTCTATTTTGCCGTCATCTGTGATCATACTTCCAACATATTTGAATTCCATAACTTGTTTCAGAGATGTTCTATTTATCAGTATTCTTGGTGCACCAGAAGATGTGCTAAGTTGTATCCATTGTTAATGGATAGAAATCCATTTCCAGACTTTAGATATGCAGATGACACGGTCCTCCTCCCAAATAGTGCTAAAGGATTGGAAGAGTTGATCCTGTCCGTCAAGAGACACAGTGAAAATCACAATCTTTTTCTGAACTGGAACAAAACAAAACTAACGCCCAAAACTACATGCCAACCAAAGATCGCAACCAACAATGAAGAAGTTGAACATGTCACGCATTGTAAATATCTTAGCTCTATAATGAACCAGAAACAGGACTGTTGAAAAGAAGTCAGATGTACCATGAAATCAATGTATTTTATTTCTTTGGGTAGGAGGATATATTTCTTGGGTAGGAGGATATATTCTGACAAAGTAAAGAATAAATGTATCATTATTTCGATATAGTCACCACTGCGTTTAATTCATTCAAGTCCTCCAGCACCGATAGAGTTCTTGGATTCCTGTAAGAAAAACCAAAACTATCTAGGGTCACTACTCGATGTGCCTGACCCGGTCGTGAACAGTCTGTCACAGAAGTCACGCCGATTTGAAACTTCCTACTTCACTTAGAAACTTGCCGGGCTGGCAGGCAAGCATCACAAAATGACCCTGCATTCACTGATAGATTTCTTTATAGGTTTCACGCCCTCACTGGTTTTTTAAAAAAAGCGGATAGCAGAACGCTGCTCTTCTTTCGTGCATGTCAAAAGTTTGGATGCCATCTTTAAAGTGTCCTTATGACGTCACCCTGTTTGTCCTAATGGCACGTGCTTAACACTCTTGACGTCATTAATATGCATGTGGTGGATGCAACTTTGAGGGCAGCCGACAGATATTTGTTGGTCATGGTCTCGAGTTTCAAGACGGCAGGCAGAGGAGCTCTTCTTGAGTCAATGGCTGCGGTCTCCGACCAGTACGGTCACTGCCATAGAGGAAAGCAACGGCAAACTACCTCTATAAAAGTGCCTAGTACATCATGATTCGCTTAAAGACTGATCATCGCAAGACAAGGACAGAGACGTTAAAATTAGCAACATGGAACGTTAGGACGTTAAACGACGACGAAAAATTAGAGAAACATAAAACAAGAAATTGAAAGGGAAAAAATTAATATTTTACGTATGTGCGAAACGAGATGGACAGGAGTAGGCATCAAGATAGATGAAGATTTCAAGATTATTTATTCTGGAGGTGAAGATCGTCATAGGGGAGTGGCAATTATCTTGGACCGGAAAACATCAAAATCTGTTCAAGGATATTGGGCCGTGTCGGACAGAGTTCTACTAGTTAAATTAAGTGGCAGACCTTTTAGCATAAATATTATTCAAGTATAGGCCCCAACAGGAGAATCCAGTGAAGATAGTGTAGAGGAATTCTATAATGACATAGAGTCTGCCTTAAAGAAATGTAAAAATTCAGAAATAAACATCATAATAGGGGACTTCAATGCAAAAGTAGGAAATCAAGGTGATAGATACACAGTAGGAAACTATGGTTTAGGAGAGAGAAATGAAAGAGGATACAGACTCGTAGAGTGGGCAAAAGAACAGGAAATGATTGTAGGAAACACTTGGTTTAAGCAACACCCTAGAAGATTATGGACATGGAGGAGTCCTGATAGCAGGATTAGAAACCAGATTGACTACACTCTCATTAGCAGAAGATTTAGAAACGCACTAACAGTAGCAAAAACAGTTCCCAGTGCTGATTGTTATAGTGACCACAGATTACTCACAGGAACATTGAGGATAAAGTTGAAGAAAGTCAAGTATATAACAGGAAACACTAAATATGATTTGTGTACATTGAGTAATGACAAGGAAATACAAAACAAATTCAACATAGAAGTACAGAATAGATTTGAAATATTGTCTGATCTAGAGATCCTATTCCAGGATGTGGATGATCAATGGGAAACGTTGAAGAATTCAATCAATGTGGCTGCAGAAACAACTATTCCAAAATTAAAGAAGGTGGATCGTAAGAAATGTATGACTGAAGAAATTTTACACCTCATGGAAACAAGAAGACTCAACAAAAATAATTCTGTCAAATATGAATAAATTCACAGACAAGTCAGAATATTATGTAAGGAGGCAAAAGAAGCATGACTTGAGGAAAAGTGCTTAGAAATTGAAAACCAACACAACAGTCAAAATACCAAATTAGTGCACAAAAAGAATTCAGGAACTTACTAATAAAAGAACAAGTACATCAACAGGGTGTCTAAAAACTAAAGATGGCAAAATCATAATAGAAAAAGATCAGATTCTACATGTATGGGCAGATTATGTGAAACACCTTTATGATGATAACAGAGACGAACAGTATGATATTAGATTTAATAATGAAGGACCGCCAATTTTGGAGATGGAGGTTCGAAATGTTCTTAAGCATATGAAAGCTGGCAAGGCCCCCGGTGCAGATAACATCACAACAGAAATGATTAAAGCTTTAGAAGAATTTGGACTAGAGCAAGTCACCAGACTGCTGAACACATTATATGATACTGGAGATATACCTCCTAAATTATGTAACTCTGTATTTATTGCAATCCCAAAGAAATCAGGAACCTTGGAATGTGATCAGCATAGAACAATTAGTATAATGAGTCACATCACAAAGATTTTGCTAAGAATTATCATGCAAAGAGTGAGGAAGAAGATACAACCTGAAATAGGGGAAGAACAATGCGGGTTTGTAGAAGGAAAGGGTACAGTAAATGCTGTGTATATTCTGCGAACAGTTATTGAACGTGCTATAGAAGTAAACAAGGATATACATCTTTGCTTTATTGACTATACAAAGGCTTTTGATAGAGTTAGACATGTCAACATGGTGGATATGCTTGCAGATCTACAAATTGATGGGAAAGACATTAGACTTATAAAAAACATATATTGGAAACAACAAGCTGCAATAAGGATTGATAATGAATTGGGACAGTATCAGCCAATTAAGAGAGGTGTTAGGCAGGGATGTGTGATGTCGCCAGATCTTTTTTCCCTATACAGTGAAAATATTTTCAGAAATGTAGAGGGTATAAATTGAATCAGCATTGGAGGACGAAACATCAATAACATTAGATATGCAGATGATACAGTATTAATTGCAGACAATGCGCAGGACCTGCAGAAATTAGTAGATGTGGTTGTTGTACAACTGGGGTTAGAATTAAATTGTAAAAAGAGCCAGGTTATGGTCGTCACTAGGAAGAAAGAAGTACCACAATGTAATATACAAGTAAATGGAAATATTCTTCAACAAGTGAATCGGTACAATTATCTTGGAACAGTCATAACATCTGATGGGAGATGCCTTGAAGAGATTAGAACAAGAATCGCCATGGCGAAAGTAGCCTTAGCAAGATGAAAAACATTCTGACCAATAAAAATATGTCAATTGAAACGAGAAAAAAGAGTGTTGAGGGGATACATAGAGCCTGTTCTTTTGTATGGATGTGAAACTTGGACAATGAGCAGTCAAGCTGAAAAACATCTGATGGCTGCAGAAATGTGGTTTCTGAGGAAAATGCAAAGAATACCATGGACAGACAGAAAAACCAATGACCAAGTACTACAGGAGACAAATGAACATCGTAAACTGATTAGAGAAATTAGACGTAGACAGTCAAAATTTTTTGGACATGTTATGAGAAGACATGGATTGGAGAACTTGGTGACAACTGGCAAGATCGAAGGGAACAGACCAAGAGGAAGACCGAGAGGAAAATACCTGGATGGCTTGGCCACATGGCATGGACGAGACAGGAACACTGAGCTGATCTACGACACAGGTGATCGAGTGAAATGGCAAGTCATGACCGCCCACGCTTTCCGGCATGGCACATGATTGATTGATTGATTGCGTGAGGAGAGCTGCCAACTTAACTATCCGAGACCGAGTAAGAAATGACGTTATCCGATAGAAAATGGTTAGTTAGTCGACAGATCATCCTCATTGCACATCGATCCATTCAGTCCATAAGTGCTCGGATCCCCTCCTCAGCAAATAGCGCAGCGTGTAGCGGATAACGACACCAGTTCTGTGTTGGTTTATCAATCTTCTTTGGCTTCCTGCGTAGTATTCTTGTTTGGCCACACCTCTTTTAATTTGCTGTTCTCGCAGTCTGGCCATGGTTGTAGATTCACAGTCGTCACTTGGTTCTCGCAAAAGTCTTACGTCTCGTAGAGCATTCAGCCTGGTCCATGGCGCGTCCGTCCTCCACAGTAACCTTACCTTCGAGCTTGTGAGCTCGCTCATTTCCTTGTATTCCCGCATGCCCTGGCACGAAGGTGGAAACTAATCTTTGCCAGCCGAGACCGCTCCAGAGACAGCAACCACTCTCTTTGGATCCACCCCATCTCTATCACCTTAAGAATGCTCATTGAGTCGCTAAGGAAACATGCCCTAGTGAATGTCTGTGTCTCATGCCATGTTATTGCTTTACTTATTGCCATGACGTCCGATAGTCAGGCTACTTGTGGTCTCAACAAAAGCACCAGAGTCCTCCTTCACAATTCTCCATCCGACATGAGCCGTAAAGACTCATGAGCTTCTCACGCGTTGGACGATCGACCCATCTGTGTAAATGACAGCATCACCGTCTAACGAATTCTCGAAAATCAACGCTTGGACCTCCGCCTCCACAGCAGCCGGATTTTCTTGTCTGCATTTTCAGTCTACTTGGACGCAAACTGAAAGAGACGTACAAATATATGTTGGCACTTGTATCCACTCCTCGCCAGGTTCTGAGTCCTTAAGTGAACACACCTGTTGAAGAATGTCTTTGGCTTGACCCACTACGACCTTCCTCTTTTTAACCTGCTGCGCTTCACCTTCATAATTTCACTATGCAGTGGACGTTGTGTGATTGCGTTAACTCTGAGGTAGGCACGTGCTCTGCAAATTTGTATTCTGTATTCAATAGTTGGAAAATCAAGAAGGTAGCGCATTGCCCTGCATGCTGCAGCTCTTGTAAATCCAAGAATAATGCGCATAGCTTCGTTCTATATCCTTTGTATCCTTTCTATCTCCTTACGGCAGAGAGTCAATGTCGCCATCGTATTCTCAAAAACAGACATGGCGTTCCCCTCGTATAGAATACAGAGATGGCGCTGCTCACAGTTTGCTGCCGCCATTCACCTGCATCTCCGCCAAACCCCGCTTGGCTTTTGTTATCATCTGGTCAATGTGCTCATTATAAGTAAGGCTTCGATCAAAACGTATCCCCAGGTAATTCGTTGCCTGCGTTCTTTCCACAGTCTTTGAACACAGATTTACAGTTGGTGTTGGAGTTTAAATATTGAGCACAACCCACTACTGGCAACGCCGATCACATTCTGGTATGAACCTAAGGCCTATCCACGTCAATATGGAAGCACTATACTCAAGTTTCGCCCTCATTTGAGCTCGTCAGTAGTGCATATCCATGACCGGATCCGGAAACAGTCCCGGATCACGCGTGTGAAGCGGGTGTGTAACCACGCGGCACACACTGGACACACCAAATTATCACAACAGAACATCACAACGCTACCCATCGTAGGCCATGCTCAAGATTGCCCAATCGCCGCGACCGACGTCCGTCAATCGATGGGACCCGAACGATCAGAACTTCTCACCGGCAAGGAACACCAGGCCTCCTAAATCCAGTGAGCAATAATCAATTGATTATGTGGTTGTTTCGGGACTTGAATTTAAATATTGAGCACAACCCACTACTGGCAACGCCGATCACATTCTGGTATGAACCTAAGGCCTATCCACGTCAATATGGAAGCACTATACTCGAGTTTCGCCCTCATTTAAGCTCGTCAGTAGTGCATATCCATGACCGGTTGACAACATGATTTTTCAACGAGAACCATGTCACTGTTGGCTTTGTTGTGTTTACCATTGCCCCAGCTTCAACACACCAAGTACTCATGCGATTGAGTTCGGTTTGTAGTTCCACAGCAACCTGATCTCTATCCTTAGCCTGATGATACACTAAAACATTGACGATGCCATATAACGAGCACGCCAAAATGTAGATACAGAAAAGGAGAAAGGGATTTTGCATAAGGATGCATCAAAGGGGATGATGAACAAGGAAACCAAGAGAGACACGAGACGTCATAGAGCAACAAAGAGTCATACGTTGCGAAGCCGTGTGACCAAGCGGTTGTGTTTTCCAAATTCGGTGTTAAGTGGATGGCTGGATGCACTGATGCGATGATCTGAAAGTGAACGTCAGGACGAGGAATTTTGTTGATAAGAAGCCATTGATGGAAGGACCGGGAACGAAAAACCTAGACGAATTCTGAACGACGGAACTGTGGAATGGAAAGTAGACGTCAAGGTGAACAGGACAGAATTAGGTAGGATCATACGTAGATAGTTTATAGATAACGACCCTGCGTCAAGGGCGATCTATGTTCTACAAATATTGAATCTTATAATTCTACAACACACAATTAAAAATGTGTGGAAACGTTCACTGACCTACGAGATTTTATTTCCTGTTATCCGATCGGATCAGTTAGTGTTCAGTGTTGCGAGTTACAATGGTCTTATATGTGGATTCAGTGTAAGGCAGTCGGCAAATGACAGTCTCCTTTCTGGTCCAGTGATCTGCTCGCTGGTGATTTTCACCACCGGGGACAATGGTGATCCCAGTGGTAGGCCAGGATATATTGTTGTTTGTTCCGAAGTCCAACTGCCACATCTAAAAACTATTTTCTGTTGGAAGAGGACTGCAGAGTTCCAACTAAGGAGGAAAGGACTTATCTTGAGTTCAAGAAGCTGAAGCATTAAAAAATCAAATGTTACTCTGCTGTACGCTTCCTCATGATCAATTGCTGCAGCAAAGGTTTCAATGCCTGACTGGAAACCTTTATTAACACCACGGGCAAAAACTGTTGCATTAGTCCAGGTTTCTCTTTTTGGACGGTTCCTTCCCAGGGTAGGTGGGAAAACACCTTGCTTCTCTTGCTGGCTTGATATTTTTCTGGCAATTAACATCTCCAGCATCTTGCCTATTGTATTCTGCATGGTTATTACTCGGTATCCCTGAATTTTTGTGTGGTCATTGCCTGGCTTCGGCAAGGAAATCAGAGAGCTGTGTAACCACTCCCTATACTGTTGTTGTACATGTCTGCTAATTTGTCTAGCTCGTTGTCGGTACACATATTGATGTCGTCGTATCTTATACGTATATAAACGGTAAGTAACACAAACGTATAGTCCTTACATGTTTAGAACCGCTCTGCCTCGCTGGCGTCCTTGATGGGCAGCACCGTGTCTATCTTCCCTGAACTTAGAGCGACCGCGCAAGTGGCAGGCATCTTCGTGGTTGAAGAGAACTCTGAAAATTCCCGGTTACTCGGCGCTGGCTGACAGGGCAGTTGTCTTAACATGTTTTTGGGAATTGTGTGTGTGTGTGTGTGACCTCTATACAAACCTACAAAGGTAACGCAACAACAGGGCAACTTGTAAAAGTATGCGAGATCCGACCCAATAATAAATATATGTGTGATTCTATTCCGAGGGTTTGACAGAAATATCACACATGTGTGAAAGTCAGTAGTAGGGGTGCTGGTTAGCCACCCCCATTTCTTGAGGGTCTCTGAACCTAAAATAATGTCTTTTATCGCTTATCTGTCGACACAACACGCTTTAAGACGCTTAAATTCCAAAGCTCATACGTTAGGAGACATAACTGCTTCCGTTTTTGTATATGTAAAAGAACATAAACTTTAATTATTAAAAGTAATATTTAAAATATTATTTTGTTATTAAAGTGAAAAGTGAAGATGGCGGCATGGGTTAGGAGGTCTACCATTAACAATTTCTATGCATGTTTACGGATCTTGGGTTTTTGCATTATATATCAAATGAAAAGTGACGGATTATATATTATAATGATGGTTATTACTGTCTGTAGTTGATGGGACTTAAACACAATCACCATACCTACGGTGATGTGGTAGAAACACAAGACGCGTCCTTGGGCTGTGTTATGGTGTACAGCAAGCCACACGGTCATGTGTCTAAGTAATACAGCCGGACACTGGGTAATAACTACAACCGGACCACGTGGGTAAGTTACATAGACCGGATGACATGCATACGGGTAGATCCGGTAGACGTGGGAAATGGGTGCATCCGGTCAAAGATGGATGTGCTTCCGGTCACATGGGTAAGGGTACAACCGAGACACGTCAGTATTGGTTACCTCTAGTCAAAGATGGCATTGCATCCGTTCACCTATGTAATGGTACATCCGAGACACGAGTTTAATGGCTACGACCGGAACACTTGGGTAATGGTTTCATATGGTTAAAGATGGCGGTGTATCCGGTCACATTTGTAAGAGATTCATTTAGTACATGTGCTCACTAGTTAAAGCCAGTCAAAGATGTCGGTGCATCCGGTGATGTGCATGACGAAACTCGCGGACCACTTGGGTAATGGATACAGTAGGTGAAAGATGGCTCTACATCCGTCACATGTGTAAGGATACATCCTAGACACGTGGGTAAGAGGTATACTATATAAACAGGTGTCATTTTAGTTGTCGAACCAAGGGACCTAACTCATGATGATCGCCATGTATGTGAGTGATTCCACTACATATTCAACCGAGAATCGGAATCTTAACATGGTCTCCCTTCTCTCTCTCTTTTCTATATCCGTTAGGGTAGTCTACAGAGTAACACCAAAGAACATCCTGGAATCAATTATACGACATAAATTCCAGAACAACTGAGGTTAAGTCTCATAGTAAAGTCTGAAATGTGAACTCATACTCAACTGATCTGAGGATGACCTCCTGGGTGACTCAGCGCTTGGCGATGACGGCGGTGAAGTGCTTGAACGTCTTCAGACATGTTTTGAGAAAATCCACGTGGGACTCAGCGTGTTATGACCAAAGTATCCATGTCCAGACATATTTTTGGGGAAGTGCTCTAAAGACTCTGAAAACAAATCATGGTACGGCCAAGGTATAATGATACAAACCATTGTCTAGGCATGTTTTAATAAGTATATCTGGGGGATTTATAGTATAAAGGTAACCGAACTGAACTACCCACAAAATGTATTCACACATAACATGACATAGCAATACCTACATACTCCATAAAATAATATTCAATTCCAGAGCACTACATAACTGTGAAGACCAAACGAAGTCAGCGAGATAATCTCCCGCCATGTCTCCTGCTCTAAATGTCACATTTGAATATTTTTTAACAGACTAAAACATTCAGAATGGTAAACGTTAAGAAGTAAACATTAAAAATGTGTGTATGTGTGTTTATATATGTGTGTGTGTCTGTGAGTGAGTGTGTGTGTGTGTGTGTGTGTGTGCGCGCGCGCGTGCGTGTGCGTGTGTGTGTATGTTCGACTGATCGTCTTTTTCTATTGCATATTGGCCTATCCGTGATTGTAACAACGAATCTAAAGAGTGACGCATACACAGAAGAAGTGATACCGTGATCGTGGAAACCCTGAGTTGAACTGACAACAATTCCACAGGCGACTATATTACGCTGTTAGGCAACGACCCTAGCACGTGACTGTATCAAGTTCAGACATGTCCAGGCTGTGCATAATATTATGCTGAGTCATGATTCTACGTCAGCAGGTATTGTGTATAAAACGTCCAGCATTTGCCGTATAGAAGTACCGTTATCTGACAACATCAACCAGATCACCATGTGGCAAATTGCTAATGGTAAGTTGACTTTGACAAATCTTTCACATTTTCGTTGTGTTTCTCCAAATAGGCATACAGATAACCTAACAATACTAGTATAATACATGAGATATGATGATGGACGGCTATAAATGAAGAGACATGACATTTCGTAATATATCATGGTATGCTGTGTGGACCTGGAATAGAGCTGGCATTCGAACTACCCATTAGCAATAGTAACATATGGACTGTTTTAACAAGGGGTACATTTAAGATCCACAGCTATTATTCATAATATATAATTATATAACACTGTTATAGTACTTTACTCTTATCTGTGTATTACAGATACCGAATTCCACAAAAACGTATTGAGAAACTGTGGATCATACTAAGATCAGAACCATGCAGCTATTGCATGGCTTGTCTTAATGTCCCACCCAATCAAGAAGCCGAGATTCCATTCATTCATTCTTGTGATAATGGTAATGGTGTTATTTTTGTGAACCTAGTAACGGTTCGATGGCAGGATGTACTAAACAGAATTTCACCAAAGAGGAATTAATCATATTAAGCATCGGTAGAATTGAGGAGTGCATCCTCGACTATAATCGCCAATTTGATACTCCGGAACCGTCCCCATCCAACGTTGAGCGATTACCGTAACCGACAACCTTAACCTTCAGTCAATCCACACTATCAGAATGGTCTTAAAACACTTCCATAATATTATGCACTGTCTGGACATGTCTGAACTTGATACAATCACGTGCTAAGGTCGTGGTTTATCAACGCGATATAGTTGAGTCACACACACACACACACACACACACACACACACACACACACACACACACACACACACACACACACACACACACACACATTATTTTAATGATTACTTCTTAACTTTTAACATTCTGAATTTTTTAGTCCTTGAGAAATTCTTCAAATATTATTTTTAGAGCAGAAGACATGTCCGAGGTTTGCCTCGCTGACTTCGTTTGGTCGTCACAGTTTTGTAGTGCTTCTAGCATTGAATATTATGGAATGGAGTATGTAGATATTGCTGTGTCATATTATGTGTGAAGTACATTTTGTAGGTAGTTCAGTTCGGTTACCTTTATACTGTAATGCCTCTATATATTCTTATTAAGACATGCCAAGTAAGTGGTTTGTATCGTTATACCGTGGCCTTGCCATAAGTTTATTTCAGAGTGTTTATAGCGCTTACCAACAACAAATAATTTTGGATATGTATACCTCGGTCAGGACACGCTAATTCCCCTGTTGATTTTCACAAAACATGTTTGAACACGTTCACTCACGTTCGGTGGCCGGCATCGCGTTCACCGCCGGCATCGCCAATCGCTGAGACACCCAGGAGGTCACCCTCAGAGCAGTCGAGTATGAGTTCATACTTCAGACTTTACTATGAGACTTAACCTCATTTGTTCTAGAATTGATGTCGGACAGTTGATGCCAGGATGTTTTTTGTTTGTTACTCGGTGGACCACCCTAACGGATATAGAAAAGAGAGAGAAGAGAGACCAGTGTAAACTTCCGATGCTAAGTTGACTAAGTAGTAGAATCACTCCCATACATGGCGATCATCATGAGTTAGGTCCCCTGGTTCGACAATAGACAATACATCATTTGGAGGGCTAAGTGGTCTTGAGGTATGGTGTCCGCCTCGAGTGCTGGAGGTCTCGGGTTCAGGCCCCGGTGAGGACCGGGATGTATTTAAAAAATCCACCTGGGCTTCCAGTAATAAACTTTCCCCTGGTCTCTGGGTAATGAGATCGGACACCCGTGTGTATTGTTGCGCACGTAAAAAATCCCATGGCAGTTGAAGATCGAAAAAGAGTAGCCTAACGGCGCTGCGCGGAAAAAAAATATCTACCCAAAGTATTTCAGGATCCTCGCCGATGCAACGGAGTTCGTGCATGGAGCTGAGTTTCTCCAGACTCAGGTTTGAGCTAGGAGGAAAACGGAGCACTTATGGGTTAAACCGTGTGCCGTGATGTTGATCCAACGACTAAACTAAACTAAACTAAACTAAACAAGACACCATTTTTTGTGTAGTATCCCTCTTAACCATGTGTCTCGGATGTACGTTATACATGTGAGCGGAGATAGAGCAATCTTGACCGCTGTAACCATTACCCACGTGTATTGTTATGCATGTCACCGGCACAACTATCTTTGACGGCTTTAGCCAGTGAACACCTGTACTGGATGTACCCCTTTCACATGCGACTGGAAACACCGCCACCTTTGACCGGACGTAAACATTACCTACATGTACCGGATGTATCCTTATGCATGTAATCTGGTGTATGTAACGTCCCCACGTGGACCGGTTGTAGTCATTACCCACGTGTCCGGATGTATTCCTTAGACAATTGACATTGTGACTGGCAGTACACCATCACACAGCCCGAGGACGAGTCGTGTATCTCTACCACATCACCATTAGTGTGATGTTAGTGTTTAAGTCCCATCCACTACAGACAGTAATAACCGCCATTATAATATATAAACGTTCACTTTTTTATAGATATATAATGCAACAACCCAAGGTCTTCTGATGATCGGATCCGTAATTATGCATCGAAATTGATAATAGTAGACCTCCTAACCCATGCCGTCATCTTTAGTTTTCACTTTACACATCAAAAATAATATTTTTAAATATCACTTTTAATCATTATAGTTTATCTTTTTACATATACAAAACCGGAAGCAGCTATGTATCCTAACATATGAGCTCTGAAAATTATGCTTCTTAAGGCTTATTTTGTAGACACATTAGCGATAAAAGAAATTATTTTGGGTTCATAGACCCTCCAGAAAGGTGGTGGATAACCACCTCCTCTATACTATCTTTCACACATATGTGATATTTATATTAAACTCTCGGAATTGAATCACACTCACTAATTATTATTGGGTCAAGATTTGTCTACGTTTACAAGTTGAACCTTTGTTATAATACCATTGTAGGTTTGTATAGGAACCAGTCACACACACACTCACACACACACACACACACACACACACACACACACACACACACACACACACACTCACACAATTCCCAAAAACATGTTTAGACAGCTGCCCGCTCAGCCAGCGCTGAGTCACCGGCGATTTTCCGAGTTCTTACCACCCACGAAGACGCCTGTAACCTTCGCGATCACGCTAAGTTCAGGGAAGATAGACACGGTATTGTCCATCGGGGTCGACGGCGAGGCAGAGTGAGTCTAAGCATGTTAGGACTATAAGTTTGTGTTACCTACCGTTTATAGACGCCCAGTCATAAAATACTGGCATCACATATGGAAACAGAGAAATGGCGAGATAGAAAGATAAAAAGAAAGAGATAGAGATGGAGAGAGAGAGAGAGAGAGAGAGAGAGAGAGAGAGAGAGAGAGAGAGAGAGAGAGAGAGAGAGAGAGAGAGTTATCAAACCAGCCATAAAAGATAGATTCCAAATGGTTCCAAATGTTGCTGTATGTAGCCGGGGGGCAGTGTTGGGGTGAGCGCCCAACATTGCTTAAATACCCCAATGGCTCGTGAATACATAACCTATGCAGCAAAAGTCCAACTCCTGGCCTTCACGTGGCGGAACTGTTTCTACTAACAGGAGAAGGGGCGACGGCGAGTATCTGGCCCCGAAAAATAACCCGTGTGCTCTAGATGTGTATACACATACATGCATGTGCAGACCTGTGTATGCGTGTGTACACATCTAAACTCGAGTGAGACCACAGTCTGCTCTAGCAAAGGAAAGGTGCTGAAGACGGAGGCAACCCTCCAGGAGGCGCACCACAGACATCAGGATGCCACGCAATTACGCAAAATGGAATATGTCGACTGCTGCTAAAAGTTATGGTGCTCGCCCTGCTTTGGACCCCCAGGCAGGTGCAGTGCCGGGCCCTATGTCTCGAAAGGGTCCAACCCCAACTACTAGGAGGTCCTTCTCAGATGTCCTGTGGAGCCAGGTGACATGAGAATAGAACGGATGGCCATACTAAACAAAGACTTAAAATAATGCACTGGAATGCGGAGGGCGTCAGCAACATAAAAACAGAACTAGAAAACATCCTGGACCAAGAAAACGTAAGCATATGTAGCTTGCAAGAAACTCACCTCAACGAAAATATAGCCTTCAAAATCAGAGGCTACCAGTGTTACCGATCTGACCGAAAGGACAGGCGAAAAGGTGGGATACTTACCCTTGTAAAAAAATAACATCACTGCTTCCCAAAATCGAAGTCTATATGGAAGGGGCTGAGTATCAGACACTTAAACTTAAAACAGGCTATACAGACCTACATCTGATCAATTACTACTGTCCAAGTGACCGCCCACAGGCACTGAACACACTACCATTAACAGAAAAAATGATTGTGTGTGGCGATTTCAACAGCCTCTCGCAGAGTTGGGGCTATGATCACATGGACCAGAGAGGAGAGAGACTGGAAGACTGGCAGGATGAGTATAGATTCATCTTGGTTAACAAGCCGTCCGATCCACATACTTTCTACTCGAGACCATGGCACTCTACAACTACACCTGACCTGGCTTTTCATTCACCAGACCTGGAGTGGAACATTACACGAATTGTTGGGAAACAACTTGGTGGCAGCGACCATCGACCAGACTTTCTAACTGTAGAAAATGAGCTTGTAAGTGAAAGCAGCACCCTCTCAAGGTGGAACTACAAGAAAGCAGACTGGGCAATGTACAAGAATCGCACCAGCATACTGTTTAGAAACCTCAACACTGAGAAAGACATAAATAAAGTAGTTGAAGAGTTTGGGAAATGCATACTACAGGCAGCGCGAGAAACAGTACCAAGAGGAGCCCGTAAACAATATAAACCCTACTGGAGTAGTAAACTGGAACAGTTGCATAATGATGTGGAAATATGTAGAAAGCAAGCAGAGGCAACACCCAGCCAAGAGCACCACAATAAATTCCAGCATGCAAAAGCCAAATTTCAAAGGGCCAAGCTGCAGGCTAGACGGAAAAGCTGGCAGGAAAAAACAGAGTCTCTGAACTTTGAAAGAGACACAAGGAAATTGTGGAAGCTAATAAAACAACTTAACGATGAGGGCACAGGGAGAAACTCAAAAATTGCACTACATAAAGATGGAAACATCTTAACAAGAAAGCAAGCAGCTGACCATTTTGCGGACTCATTCGCACAAGATAACAATATCAAAATTAGTCCAGAGAAACAACAAGAGATTCGAGAGAAACGGCAACATACAGGACAGAAGGAAATAGTACATGAGGTTCTGGAGGCACCCATCACAATCAGCGAACTGGAGCTAGCCATATCAAAACTGAAAATGAGAAAGTCACCAGGAGCTGATGGTATCTCCAATGAAATGATCAGGAACCTAGGAACAGAGGCCAAAGCAAAGCTGTTGCAGATCTTCAATAATAGTTGGACCTTAGGCAGTGTTCCACAAGCCTGGAGAGAAGCAATCATGATACCCCTCCTAAAATCAGGGAAAGATAGTTCCATTGCCTCTAGCTACAGACCAATTAGCCTCACCAGCTGTCTCTGCAAAACACTGGAGCGCATCATCAATCACAGACTGCAGTGGTACATTGAAAGTAAAAACATCCTTGTGCCTACAGCAGGCTGGCTTTAGGCAGTGCTACTCTACGGAAGATCAGACAACCTACCTCTCTCAAGAAATTGAGGATGCATTCCAAGAGAGGAAGCTGGTGCTTGCAGCATGGATAGATTTGAAGAAAGCCTTTGACAAAGTCTGGAAAGAAGGTCTGATGAATAAACTGAGAAACTGCAAAGTCAATGGAAGAATGTACAAATGGGTGAAAGCATACTTGCACAACAGAAGAGCCCGAGTACAGATAGACGGACTAAAGAGCAAGAAAGTATTACTGCGTCATGGTGTTCCCCAGGGCGGAGTCTTGTCCCCCACACTTTTTCTAATCTGCATCAATGATCTCGTTGCTAATCTACCGCATGGAATTAAAGCGGCAATGTACGCCGATGACCTTGTTCTATGGAGCACACATGAACATGCATCAGTGGCCACCAGATTACTACAAAGAGCTGTAGACACATTTGTTGCATGGGCAAATAGATGGTGTGTCAGCATAAACACTGACAAGTGCAGCACCACCCTATTTACCCTCTCTCCAAAACAAAAGGCAGGGACCATCCAGATAAATGGAACACCCCTAAGAGAAGATAAAGAACCAACATGCCTTGGAGTAACATTTGATGGCAGGCTGACATGGAGAAAGCACATCAACAAAGCAGTAGCAAAAGCCAGAAGGAAAATAGCCATCCTGAGAAAGCTAAGTGGAACCACATGGGGAGCCAGTGGGAAAATACTTAGCAAAGTTTATCAACAGAGCATACGACCACACCTGGAATACGGGTCAACTGCGTGGTGTTCGGCATCAAAAACCACACTACAAGAGCTGGACAAAGTGCAAAATCGAGCACTTAGAGTCACCACAGGAGGGATGAGATCAACCCCTATAGTGGAAATGGAGAAGATGGGGAGGACACAAGCACTGAGTGAGCGCAGAGATACGAAAGTTCCTCAGCTTGCCAGGCCACCCTATGAAGAACAGATTTGAAAACCTAGCTATGGGGCGGTTGAAAAGAAGTAGTTTTATCCACCAGGCCAAACGACTCTGCAGAGAAACCACCGATCTGCCCACAGTTAGTATTCGCCTAACAACTATTCCAGAGCGAACTCCGTGGAAATATGAGCATTGACTATCATTACAAATCCAGACAAAAGTGAGAGGATTATTTGACAAGGAAGAACAGAACAGTGTGCAGTGCAGAACAGCCACTCTCAGCTTCCTTGATGAAGAATACCCACAGGACATCTGGATCCGAGTCTACACAGATGGGTCAGCACAAAATGCTGTTCGAAATGGAGGAGCGGGAGTGTACATAGAATACCCAAATAGTACTAGGGACACAGCTAGAGTACCGACAGGAAAGTACTGCCATAACCACGATGCTGAAATTGAGGCAATCAAGATAGCAACAGAGAAATTACTAAATACCAGCAATGGTACACAACCTGTGGTGCTATTGACAGATGCAAAATCAGTACTCGAGGCGCTCCTGTCTGGGAAATTGCCAGTACTAAGGACACTACTTTCTGAACTTAGCAGTCAGCATAAGGTCACCATACAGTGGATACCATCCCACTGTGGAGTACCCTGAAACGACAGAGCTGATCAATTGGCTAAGGAAGGAGCCAAAGAAGAACAGCCTGATGTGCCCGTTACATACCACCAAAAGAAAAGAATGATCAAATCAGTCAGAAAGCCACTAAAACCTGCTCAAGATGACAACCACGTTATGGATAGACCAGAACAAGTCATTATTCTGCGCCTCAGAACAGGGCACAATAGATTAAGCAAACACATGTATACAAAATTCAAGATTGGTGAAACAGCCATGTGCACATGTGGATTGGCGTCGCAGACAGCAGAGCACATACTCCAAGACTGCCCAAAACATAACATATCTAGGCAAACCTTCTGGCCTAGAGAGACGACAGTGGAAGATAAACTCTATGGACGGCTGTGTGAACTGAAAAAGACAGTTTAATTCATACAAGAGACAGCATTGCAGTTATAGACATATTTCAAGCGAACGAAAGAAGAAGAAGAAGAAGAAGAAGATAGATAGAATCGCGAGTGCGCAGAGACGTGTAGTATAAATCTGTAGAACCCTTGCGCACAGCATGTCAACGTATTACAATCTACTTTATCTCGAAACAGTTCTTATCAGTGTGGTGTCAGGTCTTAGTCAGATATGACTGAGCTACCGTATAACAGTAGACGGTACTACCTGCTTTCTATTAGCGCCGAACTCTGGGCGGCGCTTAACAAACCCGACACACCACATTGTGCCAATGGCTTCGGGTGGAAGAGCGCAATTGGGAGGGTACAAGCCTTACCCTGGTGCGATAAAATGCAACCTAAAGACAAAATGTCATGGCAAGGCAGACCAGACCCTAAGCCTTGGTTGGTGGCTGGTCTAGGATCGAAGCTCCGACAGGCGGACAGTTAGAGCATTGCTTTCTGCTGATCCGGCAGCTTCTGCAGCTTGTCTTGTTCCTGATGTAGAGGTGTTACCTTTCCTCTGGAGTGAATTCGGCAGGTCGAGAGAGGGATCATGCTACATGTGTGTCGGATAAATAGTTGATGGCTCAACCCCAAAGAGATCTAGGATCCAGAGTTCCTCTTTCTCAATGTGACCCTGCCCGTTAAAATTAATTTAGCTGGCATTGGCTCAATGATTTGAGACCATTAAATAGAGTTTTGAAGAACCAAGGAATACCTCAAGGAAAAAATGAATTTTTTTCTGAGTATCCCAAATGTCCTTATGAATGGTTCCTTGCGTCTCCTCTACCAACTAAATAATTAATCTAGGGTAATTGCTTACAACTATTTTACTATAACACGAGAACTCCCAAAAGAGAAAATAATCCGTAATTTTCATCATTTATTATATCTATATAAATGAAGTTGCTGGATATACATGTAATAACATACAACAATCAATTCAATACAATTACCAGATTATTTACATATTCATCTCTAACTAATTATCTATCTCCTGGCATGCCACTGTATCATACATTGTCCTCAGAGTTGCAGCCGTTCTTAATTATAAATATTGGGCTCTTCTGCTGGCCTAATCTGTGTAAAGAAACTGGGTACACCCTGGTTGGTTTCCCATCCAATTCTTGGATTTCGGTAGCATTCAGTGTATAATATTCTGGAGAGTTCATTTATTTTTTCCCCCCGTTTTATTTAATCTGTTGGCTCACTGTGTTTCTTCCACCTATACCTAGGAAAAAGGATATTTAATACCTGTCCTGGAAAGGTGGTGAAGATTGGCAGGAAATTGCTGTGGAATAGTATTTGGCCTCACTATCTCAGCTGCTTCACTCAGTTAAGTGGCTACTGCATTCAGTCAAGCTGCTACAACTACTTTCACAAAGTGCTGCATTCAAAAAGTCAGGTCTGGATAATGACCACTATCTGAAATGTTAGCATCCATCATAAATCTAAAAGTATCAGCAATGTGAACATCAGAACTGAAATGTTCTATATTTTTCTTAATAACATCACAAAGAAAATACCTAAAAGAATTGTGATCCTAGGAAATAAACAATTGAAGGTAAAGAGTCTTGGTGCTCTCAAATAGTTATCCACAACATAATTGTTTGCTCTCCATTCCATCTTCCATTATATGGTGATTAAGTTTTAGACTAGCAGATGTGCAGTTTCATCTTCACCTATGCCTGTCCTCAGGTCTACTGGTTAAGTCATACCTTGATTGATTTGGAATTGACAACTATATTTCCCATCCAATTCTGTACCTAGTTAATTCTCTTCTTCATCTTTTTCTATTCAAGAAAAAGGGCCTCATACATTAAGGGCTTTTAAAATTCATTTCTATGAGTATTTGCTTATAAACAATATAAGCACATTATGGTATCCTTCTTGTATAGCTTTCAAGTGTATTCTTTTTCCTTAAATGCTTCAAGTGAGAAGTTTTCTTCCATTCTCATGGATGTAATATTTATTATCATCATCACATCATCATGGTTTTCTTATATCATTGTAATTACAATCATTATCATTATTATCATGCTCATTATCATTGTCATTACAATCATTATCATTATTATCATGCTCATTATCATTGTCATTACAATCATTATCATTATTATCAACATCATCATGATTACATTAATATCATTACACTACAGTCATCATCATAATCATTGTATTACATTAATATCATTAGACTAGTCACTAGACCATATGTGTTAACAGGAGTGACATGAAATACAAAGTGGGATTTTGCTCAAGGTACAAAATCAGATGCTTGTAGTATGAGTAATGTATGATATTGGTTGTGTCGTGCATAGCGCACAAAACCAGATGATTATAGCATGAATGATATTTTATACAAAGTGTTGTTATGAGCCGGAGTGTACTAAATTATTATTTAGTTTATGGGTTACACCAAACCAGTTCTCTGGTGATAGTCATGGCATTTCACATCAAGTTGCCGGCTAACTTAAGATTGACAGTTGGCCTATACTCCCTCTCTCTCAGCCTTCACTCACTCACTCAAACTCCTCATGCATCAGTCAACATATGCATGTGGGGCCAATTCACTCACCTCAGACATCATTCATATGTATGGATGATCATTTCCCTCATTCTATAGACACATTCATATTGGTATGGATGATCATATAGGAATCATTCATCACACATTCCTTCATACTGGCATGTAAGGTGGGTAATTATACTTATATGATTTCCCAATGATAACTTAAAATGTTTATCATCATTGATATCACAATGAAATATCTCCTTTCACAATCACTCATCATACACATCATATCTGTAGGAATGATAATTATGCCTTTGTAGGTGCTTTACACAGAATACATTCACAGATTCAACAAGAATGACATTACAAGGAAATCTCATCATTCAACCTAACTTATACTATTTCCTGGATATTAAGTCATGCATGCTGATGGGTTTTTCAAATGATACATTCACATCTGTTTAACAATGATGAACCACACATGACACTAAGCATGCTCTCATCAAATACAAATAATTTATGTGATATACTCAATCCATATTCAGGCATTATGAATCTTAACCATTGTAACATGCTGGTTGACTAAGTATTATTATTGTGTGGCACAAATATTACTTCCCCATGTTTACAACATTGAAATACATTTGACTCACCAATTGGGTGCTTTAACTCAAGCACACAAAATTATGATCCCTGTAGAATCTATTTGGTTCTCATGGGTTCATGAATTATCAGAAAACTATTTGTTTGTCCATGTGCTCATGTCAAAAAGTAAATCTACAGACTAATTTGCTTAATCTACTTGACTATACACATTACACTAATTTCTCTATCAGTGCTGGACACATTTAAATGAGTTTCCTCTGACCAGTGTGGGTACATGCACCATATGTACTTACTACTGTACTAAATCGATCAATCAATCAATCAATCAAACCACTGTACTAAGAATTCTGAGTTTCCTTAATTCTTACGTTACTCTAATTCATTGTAGATTGAGTTTCATGCTTAAGAAATAAAATGTATAACATGTGTCTAATGTTTTATGCATTAACTAAGTTGTTTAGCTGGGAGAAAATAAAACACTAGTTTTCTCCTAATGTACAGTTTATCTTATGACTATGATAACTGAGTATAATACTATTTAGTTTCTACTAGATTAATTTCTTAAGAACTGACCATTCTAAATCATTCTAGATTGAGTTGCTTAAGAAATAAATGTACAACTTGGACTAATTCTTATACATTAAATCAGTTGTTTACTTTGGGAGAAAATACAATTCACTATGGTTATCCTTAATGAATAGTTTATCTATAAACTATAACACTTAAAGTATATTATAATTAACTTTCTTAAGGACTCACCAGCACTTGCTCAACAAGTCGACTTACCAACTCCTCTTCTAGGAAAAGACTCACACTAATATAAGATTTAAAATAAATTAAAGTGAATATGGTGTTTACCGTATTTATCAGAATGACTTCCACATACTTCGGCGACTGGTTTCAGAGTCTGATTGCGATGTCTTTGTTGGATGAGGCTTTCCGCCTCTTAGTATTCAAACTATGTTTTATTTTACTATTTGTTTGGGAGAGTGCACTCACTCCAGCATCTGCATCTGATCTTCCTACCTCGTGTGTGTGTCGGTTGGTGAAAAACAGACAGTTTCATTGTCAGCATGCCGTATTTATTTGGTTAGTTGTGTTCCGGTGGAGACGTCACTATGGGTAGATGAAAAAGTAGGATCTATCGCAGCGAGGAACAAATTATCATCTGCGGTGTCAACTTTTGAATCGTATTGGAAATATCTACCGCGATGTTACACTTGTGAAGAATTATATCACATGGCTCCCCTTTCAGACTGTTGTTCGCCTGAAAATCAGTAGCTTTGAGCAAGCGTAACAAGCTTATATTTCCTCTACTTCTTTCTTCTCCCATTATTTCTTTCCTCCTCTGATTATTGTAAAGAATCTTCAATAGGATGTCTGCTGAGAAAGTCTGCTCCTACATTAATCCTCCTGGAACATAATCTACTTGAAATGAATACGGTTGTAGAAGTAAAGACCATCTCATTAGTCGAGCGTTTAAGTTTCTGGATGCTGCCAGGAACGTGGGAGGTTGATGATCGCACTGTATTGTGAAGTGTTTCCCATACAGGTACGCCTGGAACTTCAGGTCAATATTTTTCGGATTTCGCCAACAAATTTTCCTAGCATTTTATAAGTTTGAACGAGATATATCTCAACTTGGCCAATATTTATTTTCCCATTTGGTTAACACATTTTTATACTTTTTATAAGTTTTAACGACATATTTTTAAGTGTGGTTGAATTATGGTTTTATTTGGCCGATATTATTTTCACATTTTGTTAACACTACTTTTCATAAGTTTAGTTTAGATGAGATATTTATAAGTTCGGTCAGCCTTTTAGTTGATTTGGCTAACAATTTTTTCATACTTTTTATAAGTTTGATTGAACTATTTCTTAATGAGGCCAACATTTCCCCCTACTTTTTATAAGTTTGGTCGGAATAATTCTGTATTTGGTCAACATTTTCCCCCGTTGATTAACCCATCTTCGTACTTTTTATAAGGTTGGGTGAGCGATTAATAAGTTTGGATGGAATATTTCTTTTTTATCCAATATTTATTTCCCATTTGGTTAACAAATTTCCCTACTTTGTTTGACATATTTTACTACATTTTATAAGTTTGGTTGAGATATTTCGTTAAAAAGTAAGGTAGTTAATTAGTTAGTTAGTTAGTTAGCTAGTTAGCTAATTAGTTAGTTAGTTAATTAGTTAGTTAGTTAGTTAGTTAGTTAGTTAGTTAGTCAACAGATCATCCTCATTGCACATCGAATCATTCAGCCCATAAGTGTTGGATCCCCTCCTCAGCAAATCCTGCAGCGTGTAGCGGCTAACGACACCAGTTCTGTTTTGGTTTATCAATCTTCTTTGGTTTCCTGCGTAGTGTTATTATTTGGCCACACCTCTTTTAATTTCCTGTTCTCGCAGTCTAACCATAGGTTGTAGATTCACGGTCATCACTTGGTTCTCGCAAATGTCTTACTCGTACAACATTCAGAATGTCAGCCTGGGTCATGCCGCATCCGCCTTCAACAGTAGCCTTACCTGCGAGCTTGTCAGAAGCTCATGTCCTTGTACTCTTGCATGCTTTGGCATGCAGATGAAACTAATCTATGCCAACCGATACCTACTCCAGAGACAGCAACCACTCTCTCCGGATCCACGCGATCTCTATCATCTTGAGCATGTTCGTTGAGTCACTAAGGAAACATGCCCTAGTGAATGTCTGTGCCTCGAGCCATGTTATTGCTTTGCTTACTGCCATGACTTCCATAGTCAGGCTACTCTGTGGTCTCAATAAAAGCACCAGAGTCATCTTTCACAATTCCAGCTCCAGTCTGAGCCGTATGACTTCTCACGTGTCGGACGACCGACTCATCTGTGTAAATGACAACTTCACCATATAATGAATTCTCGAAAATCAACGCTTGTACTTCCGCCTGTACAGCAGCCTGATTTTTGTGTCTGTATTTTCTGTTTAGTTCAATGCAAACTGAAAAAGACGTACAGAAATATGTTGGCACTTGTACCCACTCCTCGCCAGGTTCTAAGTCCTTAAGTGAACACACCTGTTGAAGAATTCTTCGGCTTGACCCATCAAAGACCTTCAAATTTTTAATCCTGATGCCCATCACCTTCATAATTTCATTATGCAGTGGATTTGTATGTTTGCGTTAACTCTGAAGTAGGCACGAGCTCTACAAATTTGTATTCCGTTTTCAATGGTTGGAAAACCGAGAAGGTAGCGCAACGTACTGCATTCTGTATCGCTTGCACATCCAAGAATAATGAGCACAGCTTCGTTCTGTATCCTTTTCATCTTTTCTATCTGCTTACGGCTGAGAGTCAGGATCGCCATCGCATACTCAAAAAAACAGACATGACCTGCCCCTCGTATAGAAGACATAGATTGCTTTACTGACAGTTTGCTGCCACCATCACCCGCATCGAAGCCAAATCCCCGCTTGGCCTTTGTTATCACCTGGTATGTGTGCTCATTATAAGCAATGCTTCGATCAAAATGTATCTCCATGTAATTCATTGCCTGCGTTCTTTCCACAGTCTCTGAACACAGATTTACAGTTGGTGTTGGAGTGTTTACAATATGATTATTGAACGAGAACCATGTCACTGTTGCCTTTGTTGGGTTGACCATTATGCCAGCTTCAAAACACCAAGTACTTATGTGATTGAGTTCGGTTTGTAGTTCCACAGCAAGTTTATCTCTATCCTTACCCTGACGATACACTAAAACATCGTCGGCATATAAAAAGTCCTACCCGATCCAGAGATCTGCTCGCTGGTGATTATCACAGTGTGGGCGTTGAACAGCATCGGAGATAATGGCGATCCCTATGGTAGGGCAGGATATATTGTTGGTTCTTCCGAAGTTCAACTGCCACATCTAAAAACTACTTTTGTTTTTGGGAAGACGGCTGCAGCGATCCAACTAAGGAGGAAAGGACTTATCTTGAGTTCAAGAAGCTGAAGCATATTTCGTAATTTTGCCAACATTCTTTCCTAATTTGAGTAACACGTTGTCTTATATCGGTCGACATATTTGTAAGTTTAACCATCGTTTTGCTTATTGTATGACTTCCGTCGACATATTTCTTGATTTGACTAGCATATGTTCTTACATTGTATACGTTTGTTTGAGCTACTTCTTCTATTGGTCAAACTTTTTATTAATTTGTCTAACATATTTTCCTATTTTGGTCGACATATTTATAAGTGTGGTTGAGATATGTCCTATGTTTGGTCAACATTTTTATTATTTTGGCTGTCATTTTTTTTAACTTTTTATAAACTTGGTTGAGATATTTCTTTTTGTTTTTACAAAGAGATTTTTTATCTAGGGTAACAAATTTTCCTACTTTTTCTACATTTGGTGGAGATAATTGTCGAAGTGATACATATAATCTGTACTTTTGCCTGGGTGTGAAACGTACAACACTGAGCAGACAAGCTGAAAAACATATATTGGTCGTGGAAATGGGTTTCTAGGGAAAGATGTTTAGACCCCTATGACCAGGTAGAAGAATTTCAGAAAGTGTAAATACTTGATAAGCTCCATGATATCTTCACTGGTCAGGCTAGCTCGTTTAGGCAAATACCTAAAATTGTAGATGACTGCTTAGCGAAAATAGAAGACAGTGAGAAGAAATAAACTGGAGAACTTGGTGACAACTAATAAATTTGACGGGGGGGGGGGGGGGAGGATAAGTAAAATATCTTGATGACTTGGTAACGTGGTATGTTCGAGAATGGCAGTCCAAGGAATTCAGAATATTCGCCTTAGAAATCACATCTCCTATGCTTCAATAGTTTTGTTATTAGTTCGTTCACACAAATAAGCTGCCAAGTCTGCAGAATACTTTATTTGTCAGATACCAATGAAACATTTCATCTTCAGCATGTTATTAACTTATTAAGCAACGCCATAGAGCTCAGCAGGACTGAAATGTTTCCAGCTCCCTTATACACTGAACATATTTTAGGGAAAATTAGAAGCTATGAATGGAAGCACCTTTGGGTAATATAACATCGTTAGCACTACATAAAATATTTACAGTTTGTTCAGAGGGAGACTAACATATATTCAGCAAACACAAAAAAACAATCCCAATGATTGCACTCTTAGCGCTGCTGCCTCATTGAACTGACGAAAACGATCAGGTTTGTAATAACAGGTAGTGAATTGATGTTAGGGACTATGACCCTAAAATAAAACTGCAAGGTCAGTGGTCGGTTTGTTGACCGCTATACACACTTGGAAATTTGTGGCATTCAATCAGAGTTCTCTGACGTCCATAAGGGGATAGTATAGAATAGTATCCGATGTTTAATTATGTCGGGCCTGCTGACTAGACACATGTCTGGTGTATAAAACCGATCTGACCTAAATGTATTGAAGGTGAAACCCGTAGACTTCAGAACACAACGTGAAGGGATGATTTCACAGTCTCGTTCTGACTGTTCAATTAAACATTTTAAACTTTTGAATAAAAATTTAAAACACAAACGAACAAACAAAAGGATATCACTTGAAACGTGAAAAAAAGAGTGCTGAACTGCTACATAGAACCTGTACTTTTATATGGAATTAAGGCGTTGACAATGAGCAGACAAGCTGAAAAACATCTGATGGCTGTGGAAATGTGGTTTCTGAGAAAAATGCAAAGAATACCATGGACAGATAGAAAAACCAATGAAAAAGTCCTTTAAGAAATAAATGAAGATCGAAACTGATTAAAGACATTAGATGTAGACAGTCAAAATTTTTTGGGCATGTTATGAGAAGAAATGAATTAGAGAACTTGGTGACAACTGGCAAGATCGAAGGGAATAGCCCAAAGGAAAGACCAAGAATTAAATACCTGGATGACTTGGCCACGTGGCATGGTCGAGACAGGAACAAGGAGCTGATCTACGACTCTGGTGATCGAGTGAGATGGCAGAACATGACCGCCCACGCTTATCGGCATGGCACATAAAGAATGAATGAATGAACTTTTGACATTTAAAAAAAACTATTTTCACCGTTTAAAACTGTTTAAAATCTTACATTTTAAAAGCCTTTAACACTTGCTACTTCTTTATTTTTAAGTTTCTGACTATTTAAAACATTTAAACTTTTTTGTTAATTTTTAAAATTAATTTTTTTACATCATACATTTGTTAAAAAATTTTAACAGTTGTTATTGTTTTTTTAAACTTTTAGATCTTGTTACTTCTTTAACTTTAAGATTCTGACTTTTAAAACATTTTAAACTTTTTGAATTTTTGAATTTTAACTTTTTAAATTTTGAATTTGTATCTTTTTAAACTTATCGAAAGACAGACCGGCCAATATTACTACCATCTTAAATTTTAATTACAGTAATGTAAAATAGCCTGGTCGCGTATTGTCTGTGCTTAGGAACAGCAATCCTCCAACCCGATCATAGGATTCGAACTTTTCACCTCCGCACGGCAGCTCGATGCAGGAACACACGTAGTTCAACACATGAACAGCTAGATATAAGACATCTTTCGTACCCACGCCACCACCTTCAGACACTGTTGATACATTACCCCTTGACCATACGGCACCACACGATCGCTGTGTTTCTTAACAACCATCTTTTAATTTTCCTATCCTTAGCCATGACGACACCTTCTGGAAGCGCATCTTACTCCTATCCATTAAAAATCACCAATGGTCCCACCTCCCACGCCTCTAACCTCACTTCCGATACTCATTTCGGCCACTATGACTCCACCCCATGTCCCCATCTCTCAAGTGTGAACCGCTATCTATTAATTCTTCTAACCCCCCTTCCCCCACACACCACCACTTAACAGCCATCTGTAACCTTCTCAACCTTCCCCAACACACTACAACCAATAATATCTGCCATTTTAATAAATTTAGTTTTGTAAATTAATAAAGCAAAATAATAAAGGGATGTAATATTGCAAACAAACCAAGTGAGTGAGTTATTCATGAGTTATATCACTTTGGCTCCACATTGAGAATGCGGAGCCGATTTTGACCGGAGCGTGTGACGTCACGTAGAGCTATATAAGGAAATAATCACCGGAGCACTCGCCTCTTGGCTCCGAGTATAGGGGGGCAAAACCTCCTTACGTACTACTTACAGTTCTGTGAAGACAACAATCTTATTGTTTGTAACACATGTTTTCAATATAACCGTAGGAAACTGTATTAGTAGAAATGCCCTAGAGATAGAACGAAGAACCAAATATATTGATACTACCGACGTAATAAGAAGATGGACAGAGTACACAGAAGATTTATTCTAGGACAGCAGGATCAATTAATCAACATTGTATAATACTCAAGATGGACCAAATATATTAAAGGCTGAAGTAGAGAAGGCTCTTAAAAAGATAAAAGAAGGAAAGGCTACAGGTTCTGACAAGATAACAACAGAGATGATAAAATCCTTATCCAGCGTTTGCATTGATTTAAAAAAAAAATTGTTTGCATATCCTTTACAGGACAGTGCTGTCAACATCAGCATCTTTCAGCTCATTGTTGATTTCTTGGCAAGATTACGCTCAGTAGTTTGCCATTGCTTTCTGAGCGGCCGGCTCAAATACCCCGTAAGGTACCGACGTGATTCGAACCACTGCTGATTCTCACCGTCGTATACGAGATTACGGAAAAAAGTCGCTAACCTCTAGGCCAGGAAGCCGGCAATTGCATTGATATTATCAGAGAATTATGTAATGATATATATAATACTGGGTACATCCTCAAACATTCGAAAACATCTATTTTCATCATACTGCCCAAGAAGCCAAGAGCTGTTGATTGTGATGATTACAGAACTATTAGCTTAATGAATGAGACATATAGTTAAGATACTACTCAAGGTCATACATCTACACCGATGGGTCAGTGGTGAGAAACAGACGTAGTGGCTGGGCTGATTGCAAAGGCTAATGGGCGAGTCTTGAAAAAGGAGAGCCTGGCATATGCGACTACGACCTCCAGCATGAGAATGGAGGTGGATGCAGTAACAGCGGCATTCCGTTGGCTAGAGGAGACTACTGCAACACACGTTGTGTTCATTACGGATTCAAAGAGTATGCTTAGCAAAGTGGAGAAAGGAATGTTTCGTGTGGAATGGCTCTCGTCGCTTCAGAGGTCACAGATTGTTATAATTGTATGGATATTTTGCCCTGGCCATGCGGATGTACGGGGGAATGAACAGGCTGATAGGCTAGCAGGGGATGCACATCTTGGTGGTATTTTGCCTATGCTCAAGGGGGAGGTGGTCGTGCGCTTGTGGGACCAGGTGGAGAAGGCGGGGGAACAGATTGAGAACCCATACGTGGAAAGAATGAGATTGCGGGGGATCGGCAAGGGTTCTGGAGGAATCTCAAAACTGAGAGGGAAGACCAGGAGAACTTTTAATCAGATAGCGGTGGGAACAATTAGTAGTCTGACTCTTCGCTGGCTGTTGAACGAGGGGACTGAGCACGTATGGGAATGTCCTGAGTGCAGTGATGTCGGTTCTTAACTCAACTCAACTCAACAACAAACACGAAAGAATTCAAACTAAAACAGTTGGGGAAGTAGCCGAAGAACTTCTTGGGTTCCGAAAAACCAGTGGCACCAGAGAAGCAATAATATGTTTCAGGATGTTAATTGAAACATCTATAGAAGTTCAGAAAAAATATTTTGTTTCATAGACTACAAGAAAGCTTTTGATAGAGTACAACATGAACGACTAATTACGTGCCTTCAAGATATAGGAGTAGACGGAAAGGACATCAGACTTATTTGTAACTTGTAATGGCAACAAGTGGCGTCTATATCATGTCATCGTGTTCTTCTTGTACCTTGCGGTGTCGAGGTGAAGCCTAAACAGTGGGAGAGTGCCCATCCATCATCTCATTTTGTTCCTCTTGCACCTTGCGGTGTCGAGGTGAAGCCTAAACAGTGGGAGAGTGCCCATCCATCATCTCATCTCGTTCCTCTTGCACCTTGCGGTGTCGAGGTGAAGCATAAACAGCGGAAGAGTGCCCATTCATCATCTCATCTCGTTCCTCTTGCACCTTGCGGTGTCGAGGTGAAGCCTAAACAGCGGAAGAGTGACCATTCATCATCTAATTTTGTTCCTCTTGTGCCATGCAGTGTCAAGGTTAAGCGTAAACAGTGGGAGAGTGCCCATCCATCATCTCATCTCGTTCCTCTTGTACCTTGCGCTGTCGCGGTGAAGCATAAACAGCGGGAGAGGGTCTGTCCATCATCTCATCTTGTTCGTCTTGAACCTTGCGGTGCCAAGGTTAAGCAAAAACAGCTGGGGAGTGCCTGTCAATAATCTCATCTCATTTCTCTTGTACCTTGCGATGTCGAGGCGAGGTAAAGCATAAACAGTGGGAGGGTGTCCGTTCATCATCTCATCTCGTTCCTCTTGTACCTTGCCATGTCGAAGTGAAGCATAAACAGCTGGAGAGTGTCCGTCCATCATCTCATCTCGTTCCTCTTGTACCTTGCGCTGTCGAGGTGAAGCATAAACAGCAGGAGAATGTCCGTTCATAATCTCCTCTTGTTCCTCTTGTGGTCCTTGCAAATTAGTACACGACTGACATCCATGTGTCGCCATGGGAACACTGAACGTTCTCGACACGTTATATCTTTGCTAGTGCTGTGCTATAGATTCTCATGGCTCTTTAACCTCTTTATGGTTATCGCTAGTCTGCATCTGATTTATTTTCAGCACCCTCAATTGCTGTTGTCACAACCTTTGAACTTTACATTCTTCATAATTTGTATTGCTGATCGCACTTCTTCTATTGAGGGATCTGGTTATTTCTTTACATTTTTATGCATGTATGTTATCTCGGCTTTGTGTGCTTTTTATCACGTCTTCTTACATTTTTCGACACTCGCATGTATATTATATGGGTTATGTGTCGTGTCTCGGTACATTTTTCTACACTCGCGTGTATATTATATGGTTTCTTTGTTGTGTCTTTGTACATTTCTCTACACTTACATGTATATTAAATGGCTCTGTGTCGTGTCTGTGTACATTTCTCTTCACTGATCTCATCTCATCATGTTCCTCTTGTACCTTGTGGTGTCGAGGTGAAGTATAAACAGCGGGAGAGTTCCCTCATATGGGCTTCTTTTATCGATATTCCAATGGACTCTGCTATTTCCTCCGTCCAACGTTTCCGTGGTCGGCCTCTTTCTCTGCTTCCATCTGGTTTGTACATCATTGCTTGTTGTGGTATACTACTTGCATGGCCAAATCATTTGACTTGGTACCTTCTAATAAAATCTAGCGCTGCTATAACCTAAGCTATATAATAGCACTTTAGTACCAATTTCTTCATTTCTGATCTTATCTCTTCTTGATACATTTAGTATTCTTCTCAGGAATTTCATTTTTGTTGTTGTGATTTTTCTATTGTCTTTCCCTGTTATTTTCCAGGTTTGGCATTGGTAGTATAGACTTGGTAGGAAGATTATGTTGTAAAGTGCTTTTTTGGTAACCATTGATACATGTTTGTTCTTTAGTATTGATGCCATTTTTCCCAATGAGTTGGTTTGCCTTATTGCATCTATTTTCGATCTCATCTTCTGATCTGCCATTTGATTATATTATACTTCCTAGGTACTTGAAACTCTTTACTTGTTTCAATGGATGTTCGTTTAGATGAATTGTTGTTATTTTTTCTTCTTTAGTTACCTGTGCTAATTTTCATGTTATGTTCCCTACACATTTCGTTTAGACTATTCCTGTGGTCTTGTAATTCAGCTTCTGATTTTGCTACTAGTGCTTGGTCGTCGGCAAACAGGAGCTCTCTAATGGTGTAATTTGCAGATTGTTCTTACTCTATGTTCTCGTCTTGCGGTGGTCTTGCGGTCTCTATTTACCTGGTTTATTTACATATGTTGTCGATATAGGCTATGAACACGAGAGGTGATATGACACAACCTTGTCGTACTCCAGATTTTATGGTGAAGGGTTCTGAGTGTCCTCCAGTTGCTCTCACTATGCATTCACTGTTGTTGTATAAGATTATACATTGTTTTGTTAGATGTGTACACACTCCATATTGTTTAAGGATTTCCCTCAGCTTGTTTTTCTACACTTGCATGTATGTTATCTGGGCTATATGTGGTCTCTATATAATTCTCAACACCTTTATGTGTATTATTTGTGTGTCTTCGCAAATCATTCTATACTTTCATGTATGTTATCTGGACTCTATATGGTGTCTTCGTATATTTCTCTACATCTTCATGTATATTATATGTGGTTTATGTGGTGTCTTCGAATATTTCTCTGCACTTGCATGTAGGTCATCTGGGCTCTTTGTCGAGGTTATCTGGGCTCTTTGTCGTTTCTTCGTATATTTCTCTATACTTTCATGTATATTATATGATTTCTTCTAAATAAGTGCCATTCTTCAGGCTGTAAGAATTTAACACGAACATAATATTGTCATTATTTCAAGCACTGAAAATTTAACACGAACTTAAAATTGTCATTCTTCAGGGTGTAAGACTTAAATGCGAAACTAATATTGCCATTCTTCGGGCAATAAGAATTAAACACGAACATAAAATTGTCATTCTTCAGGTTATAAGAATTTAACACGAACATAAACTTGTCATTCATCGGGCTTTAAGAGTTTAACACGAACATAAAATTCACATTCTTCAGGCATTGCGAATTTAGCACGAACATACAATATTCTTGAGGGTATAAGAGTTTGACATAAAGATTCAATATTGATCTATCTGACTAAAAGAATACATATGGGATCTATAATGTAGCTGATAGGAGTTACAATTATAATGTCTTGAGCTTGGTCGTACGAGAATTCGACGCTCGTCGTCCGCCAATAGTGGAAAAGACGGTCTAGCTGTTCCCCCCGTGCATCCAGGACTGCACAATGTGATGGGCCAATCATATCTCACACCCATAGTAGGAAGCTACTTCAAGGCAAATTTATCTAGTATTTAAATCATAAATAAACACAGAATCTGTAGAATTCATTCATTCATTCATTCATTCATTCATTCATTCATTTGTGTATTAATTAATTAATTCAGCTGCATATCCTTTGCAGAACATCGCTCCCATGACAACATTCCGGAAAACTTATCGGTCATTACCAAGATGACCCGCGTTCGATACACCCATCTGGATATAATCTGTCACATCCTGCACCCATCTTCTCTTTGGCCTTCCTCTTCTTCTCTTCACGGGCATATACCCCTCCATTGGTATTCTCTCAAAACTTTTACGATGTTTCAAGTGACCAAAATATTTACATTTTCTTTGTTTTATCGTCTTTTGTAGTCAACTTCTTCAATATTTAGATCTTGTCGTATGGATACATTTGTTCTTTCTGCATGCACGATATTTTTATAACCCATCTATCACATGCATATTCAAAGAAAGTCATGCATATTAGCAGAAATTATTATGCTCACCAAATTATTTTGTTTGTATATTTTAAATTAAAACAGAATCTGTAAATTAAGTCATGCATATTAGCAGAAATATTTATATTTACCATTTTATTTTGATTATAATTTGGTAATTAAAAACGGTGTTATGTGTTATGTGTTAACGGTTATGTGTCAGGTCTTAGTTAGATATGACTGAGCTACCGTATGACAGTAGACGGTACTACCTGATTTCTGTCAGCGCCGAATGTTGGGCTGCGCTTACCAAAACCTGACACCCCACATTGTGCCAACGGCTTCGGGCGGAAGGGCGCAATTGGGAGGGTACAAGCCTTATCCTGGTGCGCGGAAATGCAACCTAAAGACAAAATGTCATGGCAGGGCAGACCAGGCCCCAAGCCTTGGTTGGCAGCTGGTCTAGGATCGAAGCTCCGACAGGCGAACAGCTAGAGCATTGCTTTGTTGATCCGGCAGCTTCTGCAACTTGCCTTGTTCCAGATGTATAGGTGTTACCTTTCTTCTGGAGTGAACTAGGCAGGCCGAGAGAGGGATCATGCTGCATGGGCAACACATGGTCTCTATATTTTAGCCCAGGCTTTGTGCTATGGAGAGGCAATAACTCCATCCCTGGTCTTAACCGGACTCGGAATCAAAGCGAGAGGTAACTGTTACGGGTTATAAGTCCTTGTCAATTGGCGTAGACATGGGGCGCCACGCGTTGCCTCTGACGGTGGGAGACACCTTCAGGTGTCACTGATCAGCTACCGCTTGCCTCAAGCTGGGCAGCCCCCGGCCAATTGGGTGCTGATCCGCCACAGCCTGCCTGCTTCAATGGGTTCTTGGGGCTAGGACAAAATCTGAATCGCAGGCTGTAAAACCAATGCACCAGGTACTAATAAAAAGAAAAATAGAAACCTCAAGCTACGGCTTGCAACCTGGAACGTAAGAACCATGTGTCCAAGATTTTCCACTGACTTGACAACTATTGACGATGTGAGAAAATCGGCTGTGATTGATGCCGAATCAATCGTCTTAACATTGATATTCCTGGCCTGCAGGAGACTCGCCTCGCTGAGGAAGGGTCACTCAGGGAAAACAATTACACCTTTTCATGGAAGGGTAGAGGGCAGACAGAAAAAAGGCAACATGGTGTGGGCTTTGCAGTGAAGTACTTCGCTACTGGGAATGATTGATATCCCAACAGGATGTAATGAAAGACTATTATCCCTGTGCTTGGCAACCTCTTGTGGTTTTGCCACCATTATCACGGCATTATGCACCGACACTCGCTTCCTCTAATGATGTAACGGATTCGTTCAATGAGGAGCTAGACTCTGTGATCTAGGCAGTTCCAAAATCCGACTACATTTATACGCTCGGTGATTTCAACGCTCGTTTGGGCAAGGACTCAAGTTCATGGCCAGTGTGCCTTGGAAAATACAACATCGGTCGCATGAATGAAAATGGGCAAAGGCTGCTGGAGCATTGCACCAGAAATGACCTATGTATTACCAACTCCTTTTTAAGGAAAAAGAGCTGCATAAGGCCGCATGGAAAAATCCAAGATCCGGCCATTGGCATGGTTGTTGCAAGGGTTAGACTGAGACCAAATAGAATATACACAGCTAAACACAAATTAGCCCCAGGATTAATATTATTAACACTCACGATCCTCGAAAGTGCTTTGAGTTTAAACAGCAACTTGAAGACGCTTTCACTGATACATCAGAAAATTGTACAGGAAGTGAAAAGTGGAGTAAACTTACGGAAACTAATTATAAAACAGCGGTAGGGGATTTACGGCACTGTGGATCATTAGAGCCAGGTCTGGTTTGAGGCAAACAGCCAGATACTGCAGCCCTTGATTGATAAAAAGAAGATAGCTCTCTTGAGAAGCAAGTAAAGAACAACGCGTAACACTCTGAGCGAGCTGAAGCAAGCTAGGAAGGATGTGCAAATGGCTGCCAGGCAGTGTGCGAATGACTATTGGATCAAGTTATGTGAGTCCATTGAAAACGCAAGTGATAAGGGAAACATCAGACGCATGTAAGAAGGGATAAAGAAAGCCTGTGGCCCAGTGATCAAAAGAAGTGCACCACTGAAAACCTTGACTGGAGAAATCATCACTGATAAGAAACAGCAGATGGATAGATGGGTAGATCACTATTTAGAGCTTTACTCAAGCGAGACCAAACTAGCAGATGATGCCCTCAACACCACAGAGGCCCTGCCAACTCTTGACCACCTGGACACACTTCCCAACATAACAGAAGTTAAGTGTGCTATACATGAACTTGCATCTGGCAAGGCTCCAGGTAAGGATGGGATTCCAATCAGGAGTGGGCAAGACACACTCACTCTACAGATCCACAAGCTAATAGAGCTATGCTGGCGAGAAGGACAAGTCCCACAGGAGTTCAAAGATTCAAGCATCATATGCTGGCGCGAAGGACAAGTCCCACAGGATTTCAAAGATTCAAGCATCATAACGCTGTACAAGAACAAGGGCGATAGGAGCGACTGTAACAACTATAGGGGTATCTCACTTCTGTGTATTGTTGGACAAGTATTTGCTAGAATTATTGTGCGCAAACTTCAAGTCCTGCGAGAATCAAGTCTACCCCGGAATCACAGTACTGCTTCCGTTAGAACCGGTCTACCATTGATATGATATTCTCATTGCGAGAAATGCAAGAAAAATGCCGGGAACAAAATCAACCACTGTTTATTGCTTTCATCGACCTCACAAAGGCATAAGCACTAAAGAAGATTGGCCGCCCACCGACTCTTCTGTCCATTGTGGAATCGTTCCACACAGGCATGAAGGGTATAATCAAGTTTGATGGTGCAACTTCAGAAGAGTTTGAAATCTAGAGTGGAGTTAAGCAAGGTTGTGTACTAGCCCCCCCCCCCCCCCCCCCCCACCCCAACCCTCGTTTGGGATATACTTTTCACTTCTACTGAAATATGCCTTTCGTAATCAGGATGGTGGTATATACATTCACTCACGCTCAGATGGCGGCCTCCATAATGCTCAGAGATTGAAGGCCAAGACCAAAATTAGGAGGATACTAATCAGAGAGTTGCTTTTTGCGGATGATTCCGCAATTACGACCCACTCTGAGAAAGAATTACAACATCTACTGTCTGCATTCTCCAATGCTTGTTCTGAATTTGGTGTTTACAATTAACAAAAAGAAGACACAGATTATGTCACAAGGTGCACATGGAGTACCATCAATCTTTATTGACGACGCCGAACTGGAGATAGTAGACCATTTTACATATCTAGGAATCAGTGGTAAATAGCAAATTATCCCTAGATCAGGAAATCAATAGCAGGATTGGCAAGGCAGCAACAACAATGAACATGTTAGCAAAAAGAGTCTGGGAGAACAGGAAGCTTACTGCCAAAACAAAAGTCCTCGTCTACCAAGCCTGTGTCCTTAGTACTCTTCTTTATGGCAGTGAAACCTGAAGCAACTTACTCACACCAAGAGAAACGTTTAAACAGCTTTCATATGTGGTGTCTGCGAAGAATACTTGGTATTGAGTGGCAAGACAAAGTCACAAATACTGAAGTATTGGAGTGATCAGGTTGTGTGACAATATATTCCATGCTCAGTCCTCGTAGACTTAGATGGATAGGACATGTTAGGGGGATGGATGATTGTAGAATACCAAAGGACATCTTTTTTGGTGAATTACAGATGGGTAGGAGATCTCAGGGTGGGCCTCTACTACGATACAAAGATGTGTGTAAGCGGGACATGATTGATACAGGCATTGATAATGCACATTGGAAGCAAGTCGCCGCTGAACGTGTGTCATGGAGGGCAACTATCAGAAATGGAATAAAGACAAAGGAGAAAATGATTGCAGATAAAGCACACACAAAGCGTGAGAGACGTAAGATAGTGCATGATGGTGGAAATGACCATGTTTTCACATGCATCAACTGTGGACAAACATTTGCAGCATAAATTGGCCTTATCAGCGACACTCGCCACCGCCATGGGTCGTAGTTATTAAGCCTTTTTGTAGCACAATGTACCAAACTATCGCCTGTCAAGACGGAAAAGTGCCAATTAAAATTAAAAACGGAATCTGTAAATTAAGTCATGCATTTAGCAGAACTCATTATGTTCTCCATTTTATTTTGCTTGTAAATTGGTAATTAAAAACATAATCTGTAAGTTAAGTTATGCATATTAACAGAAATTATTATGTTCACAAGTTTATTTTGTTTGTAAATTGGTAATTAAAAACATAATCTGTAAGTTAAGTTATGCATATTAACAGAAATTATTAAGTTCACAAGTTTATTTTGTTTGTAAATTGATAATAAAAAACAAAATATATAAATTAAATCATGCGTATTAGCAGAAATTATTATGTTTACCATTTATTTTGTTAGTAAATTGGTAATAAAAAATATAATCTGTAAAAGTCAATGCATATTAGCAGAAATTATTATGTTCACCAACTGTTTTTTCGTTCTTAAATTGTAAATAAAAACAGAATATGTAAAAAGTCATGTATATTTGCAGACATTATCAACATCACAAATGTTTAGAAAAAAGATAACATTTACCTTGTCATCGCTACTGACTGTGGTGTCGCTTCAGTTATCACATAAAACTTCCTAGTTTGTTATTGACAGACACAAGCGTAGTCGTTACATCACATGGGACATAACATGTCACATTACAGCAAACCTGATTTTTCCCGGAGCTAAACCTTCTTCTGTGGAGAAGGCGTTACAAATGTAATTCGTAATCCCGCAATCCGTGTTCAAAACACAGCAGCGGGCGATATGGAAGCAAACCGTCTTGCGTTGGTTTCCTTACAATGTTATGAGTGCCGATCGTTCGGAAAACAATAGCAAACTACTGAACGTTATCTTGTCCTAGGAATCACAAACGGCCACAAATGCTGGGGTTGACTGTTACGTCCTATAAAGGATATGCAACTAACTTTAACATTGATGTTGCAAATCAAACACACTAATCGACACGGATTTGTTACCGAGCTGCAGAATGAGTTTTGTGTTTTTAGAGAGCTCGTCACTGAACTAACTTCACAAATTTAAAATGACTGACCATAGCATGTTGAAATTACTCGTTTAAAGAACATGACTTAGCAATACACACTGATGCATTATAATTAAGTGCGCTTGGGATAACGGGACACAATTGTCGCTCAATGGCAAGCCCTTTTTGAGAAGGCTATTCAATATCATAGTCCTCTAATGCCTTGCCGGCTGACGTGGGCGATCATGTATCTTCACAAATTGTGATCTCCGACGGCATGGATAAATTCGTGCGTTGACTGACTTCCATGCTTTGACACTATAATGTCAAGAATTTTCTCCCAATGTCCTCCTCTATCTCTCTTTCCTCAAATCTTTCCGGTTGTCACAACATGTTCCAATTGTTGTCTTCTCCTTATGTGGCCATAAAATGATTACTGTTTGTGATAAGTTGTGTTTGCGACTTATCATCCCTCATAATGTCTAGAATACTTGTGAGGTGTGAAATTATTAGACTAGGAGATACCCAAGGAAATCCCAGATTGGAGGGGTTATCATCCGAATATACCTAAAGTGGTCAAGCCGTTTGACTCATGCTCCAAAGGTTGTGGGTTCGATTCCGGGCCGCACCCTTCGGTTTACGAGTTAAATGTTTCGGAGACTCCTGTGGGTCGTCGCTAAAAGCTACGGAGTTCGTGCTTTGTGTGACGCTTTCCGCGCTGCAGAAAGAGACTGAGCCATATGGGATAAAACCCGGTGCGATGAAGTCGACCTTGTCGACTTTTAAGCGACTTTTTTTTTAATGCCTTCTAGGTAGCCTGGAAATAGCTCGTTGTCCCCAACGTGAGGTTCCCTACTACAAAGCAAGACCCCTTCACGAAATATAATAATAAATATAGTGAATGTAGGTTTTCTATGAAGGCGTGGGGATCAAGGAACTTTACTACTGGCCCCAGGAAATGAACTACCCTATGAAATATAGATAACTTCGGGCCAGTATATAGGTCTCCTCCCTCACAAATAATCCCCACTGTCTCTCGATGTTGTTATGTATGTACCAGACATCTATGGACTGACAGGACATGCAAAAGCAGTATTGAACAACCACTGTAAGTACATAACAAACAAGCGATGATGTGATCAAGTGGTGGTCAAGAAGTGGTCAAGTCGTCGAGTGACCACTTAAATTGTACAGGAAGGCACTATAGTGACATGGTGATGATCAAGAGGTGGTCAAGTGGTGGTCAAGTGATCGAGTGACCACTTAAATTGTAGAGGAAGGTACGTGTAGTGACATGGTAATGGGTAAAGTCAGCGATGATGTGGTCAAGTGGTGGTCAAGTGGTGGTCAAGAAGTGGCCAAGTAGTCGAGTGACCACGTAAATTGTCGATGAGAGTATTGTAGTAACATGATGATGGGTAAAGTGCTCGATGACGTGGTCAATATGAGGTCAAGTAGTGGTCAAGTAGTGGTCAAGTAGTCGACTGACCACTTAAATTGTCGAGGAAGGTAATGTAGTGACATGGTGATGATCAAAAGGTGGTCAAGAGATGGTCAAGTGGTGGTCAACTTGTCGAGTGACCACTTAAAATGTAGAGGAAGGTATTATAGTGGCATGGTGATGGTTAAATTAAGTAATGACGTGGTCAAGTGGTTGTCAAAAAGTGGTCAAGTGGTCGAGTAACCACTTAAATTGTAGAGGAAGGTACGTGTATTGACATGGTAATGGGTAAAGTAAGCGTTGTTTTCATGTGGTGGTCAAGAAGTGGTCATGTGGTCGAGTTATTACTTAAATTATAGAGGAAGGTAAGTGTTGTGACATGGTAATGGTGAAGTAAGCGATGATATGGTCAAGTGGTGGTCACGTATGATCCAGAAGTGTTCGAGTGGCCACTTAAATTGTATAGGAAGGTACGTGTAGTGATATGGTGATGGGTAAAGTAAGCGATGACGTGGTCACGAGGTGATCAGGCAGTGGTCAAGTTGTCGAGTGACAACTTTAATTGTAGAGGTAGGTTCTGTAGAGACATGGTGTTGGGTAAAGTGAGGAGACAGGAGGATGCAGTAGTCATAGGTGTAGAATAAGAGGAAAAATTAGACGGATTAATAATAGTAATATTAGTTGTAATGACAGCAATAGTAGTAATAGTATCTATAGCATTGGCTAGAGATACAAATCTCTTTAATCGGAATGTGTAAAAGCCACACACACACACGTACAGACACACAAAGACACACGCATAAGCACAAAGACACACACGTATAGACACAAAGACACACACATACAGACACACAAAGACACAAGTACACACACACATACAGCCACACAGACACACGCATAAACACATACACAAAGACACACGAACAGACACACAAAGACACACACATATAGACACACAAAGTCACATGCATAAACACACACACACACACACACACGCGCGCGCGAAGACACATAGTACAGACACACACAGCGACACACACAGACACAATTCTTCAACTTTTACTAATACCTCCACTACTGGCACCACAACTCCTAACATTACTATGGCTACAACAACTACTACTACTACTACCACTTAAAAAACAGCTATACTATTACCATTATCCTAGGTTGGTGGGTCCCTTGCGCACGTCATTGGCGCCGTATGCAAAAGTCATTAAGTGGGCGGGGTGGGCGGACGGTTGCTAGGAGAATTTATTCACTGGCCGCACAGGGTCATTTCATAATCATTAAGACACACGTTTCGTTAGCTGGTACGTACTGAAATCTCATTAAGTGAGTAGCGATGGTAGTGATAGTTGTAATAGTAATAGCAGTAGCATTAGTAATAGTAGCATGTGAGAAGGATCCTCTGTGGCGTTGTGAAATGTTACCAGTAAAACCTTGGCAACGATATGAATAGGGTGATTATCATACTCGTAGTAATGGTAGGACACACGAGTGCAGAAACACACAAACACAAACATGCACACACAAGTACAGAGACTGCGAGCAGCAAAGCTTTCCCCGTGTTTTGTTAACGTGCGCGTATGTCCGAGATAACGTCTGGCCGACTGTTCGTCCAACGGATCTGCCAGAAGAACTGAATGGGCAAAAATGTGCAACATGCCGCGTTTGTAATATCAATTTCACTTGATACATCTCATAAGATACCATCGCTTGTTGGATCATTGCCCCGTATCACAGCCAGACAAAAGTACAGGTTCTATGTAGCACTTCAACATTCAAATAATGAAATATGTGAGCCAAATTGGAAAAACATCGGTCAAACTTACAAATATCTCCACCAATCTTATGAAAAGTAGGAAACTTGGTTAACTAAATATGATAAAATATTGGCCAAGAAAAGAAATATATAACCCAAATTTATAAAATGTAGGAAAATTTGTTAACCAAATGCGAAAAATGTCCGCCAAATACAGAAATAGCTCGTCCAAACTTATGAAAGGTAGGAATATGTGTTAGCCAAATGGGAAAAATGTTGACCAAAATAGGAAATGTCTCGTCCAAACATTTAAAAAGGAGGAAAATTTGTTAGCCGAATGGGAAAAATATTAGCCAAGTAAAGAAATATAGCATCCAAATTTACAAATAGTTAGTCCAAACTTATGGAAAACAGGAAACATTGCTAACCAAATGGCAAAACATTGGCCAAGTAAAGAAATATATCAAGCAAACGTGTATATAATATATATATATATATATATATATATATATATATATATATATATATATATATATATATATATATATATCTGTCAAACTAATAAAATGTAGCAAAACACGTCACCCAAAGCAACCAAAATGTTGATACGACTTATAAAAATCTTGACCAAACTATAAAATGTAGGAAAACTTTTTGGCCAAAGTAAGAATATATGTCACCCACAATAGGAAAAAAGTTGGCTAAATTAAGAAAAAGTACGGACAAACTAAGACATATGTATGGCAAAGTAAGAAAAATGTTTATCAAAGTGAGAAAAATGATGGTCAAACTAAGAAATATGTATGGCAAAGTATGAAACAAGTTAACCAAAATAAGAAATATGTTAACTAAAATAAGAAATATGTTAACCGAATGAAGAAAATTATTAACCAAAGTGAGAAAAAAAATGTCGACCAAAGTAGGAATATTTTTTAGGTAAACTAATGAAATGTTGGCCAAAAATAAAAATTTATCGACCAAATTGACAAGAAGTAGGAAAATTTGTTAGCCAAATGGGAAAAAATATTGGTCAAGTAATGCAATATTTCAACCAAACGTATAAATAAATCGTCCTAACTTATAAAAAAAAGTAGGAACATGTGTTAACCATACGGAACATCCACATATCAGCATCTCTCATAGATCAATGACACCTGTGTTTAAAAACACCTCAGATCTTTACCACCAACGTTTAACAACGTTTAGCATCGTAAACATTTCTTGCAGTCATTATATCAACATGAATTAATAGTTACATACACAAGGTACACTTTTATGTTTTACGTTGTTACGACACACAAGGAAGTCACATAACATATTATCACTGATATAATAAGTACACTATTACGGAATCAAATAAAGATATTACTAGCACGAGCTCCAATTCTCAACATCACACTATCTTCATTAAAGGTGTCCTCCCTAGGAACAGTAACGTATCCCTATTGAAGAGGTTTTCATCAAAATGATATTATTTCCAAGGGTCATCTTTCTTCTTAACATAACCCCGTATCACACCACCGTCAAACCAGTCACTTAGAGACCTGTTGTGTATCTTCTGTAGGTATGTCAAGAGTGTATTGAACTTGTACCTGAAAGGACATTCAGACTATATAATTAGCAACGTCACCACTTTCCCTCTTTTACACTACCCAAAGCTTCAACTTACTATTCCAACATACCCTGCTAAAGAAGCCCTCATACAAGCATCTCTCTACACTCTTGGTTTCTTTCTACCATAAAATATCTCTGTATTTCGTAGATGTTTTCACATCTTTTCCATGTCACGTCACCAAGAGCTTCAAACCTCCATTGTACACGAGCTCTAATGAAACACTCAAGTACGGATAACAACATTTATGGCAAGATCGTCTGTGGTTCCACCTGACATAGTTTCTCTATCATCTAGGTATTCGTCATCATGGAACCATATACACCTATATGTTGGGTGGAGCTGTAGTTGAGGTTCCATGTTTTAGAGTCTCAGTTTGGTTTCTCTCGGACTCTATGTTTGCAGTAGCTCTTGTAACTGCATTAGCTGGTATAAATTTGTTATTCCAGGCAATAATCTTTTGCTGTGACATATCGGATAATTCAGGTAGATTTCCGATAATCAAATCGCAACATGGATTCTTAAGGGCTGCACATTTCACTTTACCTGTTAAAAAGGGTATTTGGCTATATGCCCAGGCAAGTGGGTATTTCTCAACATTCCCAGAAAATGTTCTATATGTGACAAATTTTCCTATATAGTCTGATGATTGTATGAATACTTCTCACAAACCTATTAGTGTACATCCACTATCACGTAGGATACTGGCTAATTTGTTGTTTACAAATCCCTGATGGATTTGGAGTTTCCCTTTAGAGTCGGTAACTGCGTTTGCCTCTTCGTTTGTGCCACGGTAAAGAGGGAAGAGTTCGTGTAACCTGCTGTGGATGGAGTGAAGTAGCTGCTGTTTATCGTGTTGATGATGAACGACATTCACGAACTTTGGAAGTAATGACAGGACGACAGTTGTTTCACGAAATGACGTTTCTCTTGTTATTCAACGACTTCACATTGTTTCACATGATCATGCAAAAATACTGTCATTAAACTAATGCACATTAATACTACAAGTACCACTACTGACATATCGGCGGCAATATATAGTTTGTTACTGTCGAACTCATTATGCAGAGCCATGAGTCTGGTACCACGGTCTCCGCTCGAGTGACATATTATTCAACCGTCCTTTTACTGCTGTGTTCATTTAAAGTGCTCACTCCTTTGTGTCAATTCATTATTCAATATGTTTTGTCTGAACTCGTATGTTTCTCTTATCACCATCGTCTCCCTTCAATAATTCTTCTCATAGCTCTTTTCGTGACATGGCAGTTTGTAATTGGCACGCTATGTCCACAATTTAAAATATCAGTATGAAATTGATTACATGTGGTACATTTGTCTAAGTGAAATACAACAATACTATGTGCTGCATTTACGGGTTCTTGTTCTTCTTCTTCATCTTCAGAAGATGAGCTATCAAAAATAGCTGCATTCACTCTTCTTGTAAGCTTTCTTCCTTCGCACGTTCTTCTCCAGTGCCCAAGGGCTTTGCAAATGTAACATTTCGTTAACCTTTTATAATGGTTAAGTTTATTTTCTTCTTTATTTATCATCTGTTGTAGATAACTTTGATAATTTGGGTTCTTGTCGCACATTTGATATTCTTTGTGCTTGTTGTGATAGTAGTTACACTGATAGTTTGTACAATGCATAGATTTTTTTTGTTTTAGTGTAACTATCTGTTTTTGTCGTGTTAAAGGTTGCTGCTGCTTACGAACTCAGTATCTTTGGCTAAGCTAAAAAACATATCTTTGTTCACTGTATAGTATGCGGAACCTTTCTTTTCAATCTCTTTCACACACTCACGCTCACTTTCTTTCAAAAACTTTGAAAATGGTATAGGTAATGAAGAGATTATTTTGTCTCTTAAGATAAGATCTTTGAAAAGTGTAAAATTGTTGTTTAATTTTAGCCGCTGAAAGCCATTTGCTAAAAACATCTTGTACTTCCGAGACGTAGTCCAGGAAATTTTGATGGATTTGGAGATAGTTTTGAAAATTGGACACGATATCCTGTCGCATCTAAAAAATGTTGCATAATAGTGTCTTAATGTATTCATTGTCTTTTCTAAATTCTGGAGGAATTGTTACTATCACTTTAAGTGGCTCACCAGAAAGACTTTTCATTAAATTATGTTCCAGTCTGATAATGGACTAACGTAGTGTTTCATAATAGTCTCAAAATTTTATGTCCATGCCGAAATGCTAATCGCCTGTGGTGAATTTTTTGACAATCCCCTTGATATTCTTAAATTTGTTTTCCGTTTCCTTACTTTCTATTTTTTTTTTAGTTTCTGAGTTGGTCTGCGCTTCTATTTCTAGTTGTTTAAGTTTGAATTGCATTTCGATTTCTTCCTTCTTAGGTTGGGCGGTAATTTCTGCTTCTCTAAGTTTAGCTTGTGCGCTATAATTTCTGCTTCTTTAAGTTCAGCTTGAGTTTCTAATTCTGCTTTCTTTAACTCTCTCTCTCTCTCTCTCTCTCTCTCTCTCTCTCTCTCTCTCTCTCTCTCCTCTCTCTCTCTCTCTCTCTCTCTCTCTCTCACGTGCGCTCTTTCGTCTCTTTCAACCTGTTGTTTCCATTTGCTCTCACTCCAATCTCATAATTTGTTTCCTGTATATCCTAACTTCATGCCTGACTCTATGAAATCATTTAGTGTAGCCATAGTTATTGTCAGGTATGTTTACAATGGTACTATAACCACATAAAATTACAATATACAGGTCAATTTACAATCAAAATAATAATACGCAAACATATAATATATTGGTACAAGAAAAAAAAAATAAAGTTCAGACCTAACTTCTTGCAAAAATAATAAAGGAATACTTAGCTGCCGATGATGTTCGGGGCTATTCTCTCGACTCGAGTTTCAAAGCACTAGGGTGGGGGGGGGGGGATGGGGATTGATAGGCGTGACGGAGTTTCATGGTGCTGCAAGCGTTTTCCAAGACATATCTGGATGCTGTGGAAGGAAAAATATTAGTATGTTTTCTATGTAATTCTGTCGTGTATGTGTGACGAAATGGCCCCAATACTGGGGAATTTCCTTTCGGCGGCGCTAGGCGAGTGGTCTCGCGTCCATGCTAATAATTCATTCATTCAGTAGCATGTCCTTTGCAGAATCTCGCTCCCATAACACCCTTCCGGAAAACCGTCTCGATCATAAGCAAGATGTCCCGCGTCTGATACACCCATCTGGAGATCATCCGCCACATCCTGCACCCATCTTCTCTTTGGCCTTCCTCTTCCTCTCTTCCCAGGCATATATCCTTCCATTATTGTTCTCTCCAAACTGTCGTGACGTTTCAAGTGACCAAAATATTTCAATTTTCTTTGTTTTATCGTCTTTAATAGCCAACCTTCTTCAATATTCAACTCTTGAAGTATGGATACATTTGTTCTTTTCTTTACCCAAGATATTCTTAGATATGCTATTAATATACAGAGGAAATCCCGGCTAAGTTCGTCGTTTCTGGACGTTTCTAGAAACGCCGAGAAATTATCAGTTGTGTTTACGAATGAACGAACGAACGAATAAACTTTATTCTACAAGGGTAACAAATTGGGCACGCAGGCCCGTCTAACATTCGGCCCTTTACCTTACGAGATGTCCCTAGTCACATAGGACATCTCGCAAAAGGTGTGTCTCGGGAATTTGATGGTCTCCGTGAGACAGTCGAAATTAGTTGTCCAAGTGGACTTCGAAATTCCACTGGGTAGCTTCGTTTGCGTCAGTTGCCAACTTCCAGCCGGCCGAGACAGTCACAATGTGAGACCTGTAAAGTTGTTTCCAATACGTTTTAGAGCCGACAGCCATACAGCTGATACTTGCCGTTTCTCAAGACATAAGGTAAATGAACTAAGTAGTTAATGATTGTTCTGTGCAACCCACAATCCATTAAAATAACATTTACCGGCACGCCAAGTGTCCTTCCGATCTTATGAATAATTAATTAGATTTATCGATCGGCGTTGTGCTAATCTAGGCCCGAGGCTAATGTCACTACAGGTGTTGTTTTTTTTGCTAGCACACTGTTGCGTGTGTAGTTAGATTAACTTCTAAGTCCTTTAGCAGGCATTGTATAGGGAAAGAAAAATAATCTTGGTGTGTTTCTAATATTCAGAGTTATTTGTTAAAGCTATATAATTGCTAAAATAGTGTCACTGCTATTTGTGAGTGTACTTTAGTCAATCTAATAACTGAGTGCGTAACAGCTGTGTTGATCCACTTGTTTATTGATTGAATAGCTAGTTAGTCTTGTGATATATGCTTTAGTTATCGAGTAATGTGTTATATGCTTTAGTTAGCTAGTGCTGTGTTATAGGCTTTAGTTAACTAGTACTGTGATCTATGCTGTGGCGAGTTACTACTGTGATGTATGCGTTAGCTAGCTAGAAATGTGGCAAATTCTTTTTGATAGCTAGTAGTGTGTGATATGCTTAGCTAGATGATGCTGTGCTATTTCCCGGAACGAAGGTGTTGTGTAATTTCCATATGAACGTGCAGTGAACTGAGTGCTGTGTTAAGGTAACAGTGCTGTTACTCTTTCTATATATAAATAGCTTGTAGTTACAATGATTATGGTAAGTTATTTATGTCTTGTGGAATTGCGATGCTATTACTACTTACGAAATCCGATTGACCGACCGTTGATGAGACGACGCCTCGTAACCGAGGGCGTTGCGTTTATACGGAACCGAGATTCGAACGAGACGTTTAATAAAGTGCTCTACTCCTCTTTGTAAACCCGATCCTGTTAGTGGGGGACATATCTACTAGGGGGACGGGTGCTACAGAAGAGGGCTTTGCTACACTTACAGATAGACAAGAGAGATTTATGGGATGAGTTGCCGGATGCCATTCTAAATGGGATTACGTGGCCTAACACGCCATGGAAGCCGTTAACGCTTTATCCACAGCTGATCTGAGGAAAAGTCGACGGAGGTGGATGGCCACCAATCTAGGATAGACCTGGGCAGCCTTGACCTTCAAGATGAGGGGATCATCAAGAGAGGTTCTATCTGTGCTGGGACGGAGTTCCCAGAATAAAAGCGTTGCTTTGTTATTTAATTTGTTAATATTTCAGTTATTAATGAATTATGATTTAATTAATTAATGGGTTAAGAAATTAATTAATTGTTTAGTTATGATGTGAGGGGGGATTTTCCGGCTGGACACCTCCCAAGTTAAATAAAACCCTTACACTGAATTCGGAAGTAGGTGTATTATAGGTTGCAGATGGAGAATAAATGGAAAATGGAGACAGCACCAGGTAGTAGCCTCTTATGACCAGGGTTAGACTGCCTACACAGGTTCTTTTGGAACAGATGGTGTCCCAGACGAGATATTCGACTAGCTGCTGGCTCACTGATGCACCGTCATGCATAAACATCCTTGCCAAGATTGATGAAAGTATATAGTATGTTGTCATGAGTATATATAAATAATTATGATGTGTGTGATGATGTTTATGTGCATGTAAGTCGCAGTTGTAGCCGAATGCTCTCACCGACCTCCTTGTTTTCAGGACTTGTTTTGTTTGCTGAGATTCTGAAATGACACTATGAAACTCAGATAAACCCGCTCGCTCAAGTGCAAATCATGATGATGAATTGTAGATATACTGGGAGTGGTTCCATGATCTTGAATAAGAATAGTCAAGGCATAAGAGACACTACGTGAAGAGGTATATTACAGTGTGTCCAACCAGGAACATCTGTGACTAGTCTGATGGAAGGTTGACCGACCCATATGGGATCTGCAGCTGATGCGCCTAAAGTAGACTTGCGCCTGGAAGGTATTCATGTATTCGCTTATTGATAGTCTGCCTTCGGGCTCGATGTATGAGTGACCTTGCTTATTCAACTTGAGTAGTCTACAGTAAATTGTTGTTAATTCAATGGAAGATGCAAGTATCCAAATGTATCGGGTAAAGAGCTATCCAGCTTCAAGGTTATACCTCCAGTCTAATCATCGTGACATTGAACTTGACCTGAGTTCGCAACTCCAATTGCAGTCTTCATTTGAGACGAACTCTGTTATGGTAGATAGCTACCACACTCCAAGGCTAGGTTGTTGAGAACAGCCCAGTGACAGTGCTAGTATTTGGAGCCTAGTATTTGGAACCACCACGATTCTATTGGGTGCTGTTGTTTACATTATTCCAGTGACTGTATTTTGCTGAAGAGCTACCACGCTCTAGTATCGCTCTACAGTGGTTTACATCAGAGCCTGGAACTCTAGGGTCGATCTGTTTAATCAGTAGTGAGAACTTTGGTGTGATTGATTACGTCACTGGGTGACGACATCAAGTCATTGTGTTGCATTATCAGTCAGATATCAGGCAAGAGCATGGCTGTCGCGATCTCTTACACCAGGTGAACTGGGAAGACGCCTGCAGTGTCGACACGGAAGAGGTCTTCAGTACAGGAAGCTGGCCGGGTGAGTTACCTGCAACGACTGGGCACACGCACGAACAGAGATCACACTCTCCATGATGAAAGACCGATCAGCTTTAGTTCTTCTCACCTCTCTCCTTCCGAGATGTACATAGCCATTATTCTATCCAGGCTTTTCAGCCATCCCTCTCTGAATTTAGTTTGAATTAGTTTGAAATTAAACTTTGATTTTGTTATTATGACTTTGAGTGAGGATACGACTGTTGTCTTCTCCGATCCCCCTATGGGTGGGTATCCATAGGTGGGAAGAGAAGAGCAGGTGTTCCGGCTCGTAGGTGGCCTTGTATACTGAAAGTCCTCTGGAGGTCGTTGGAGCAAGTGCGTGGATATATCTAAGTGTACATTACCTGTCCAAGCCCCGGGGGTCTTGTTACAGTGTGTACAGTTGATTTGTCTGGCGAAGTGGTCAAGCCGTTTAACTCGGGATCCGAAGGTTGTGGGTTCGATTCCGGGCCGCGTCCTTCGGTTCACGAGTTAAATTTTTCGGAGACTTCTATGGGTCACCGCTAGAGCTACGGAGTTCGTGCTTAGTGCGACGCTTTCCGCGCTGCGGAAAGGGACCGAGCCATATGGGATAACAACCAGTGCAATGAAGTCGACTTTTAAGCGACTTTTTTAAAGCTTTGTATGCAGTCAGTTGTTTATGGATGTGATACTTTCTACTGTCCCTGTCGTAATTCCGTAAGATGATATAACGCACTTTTCACTCTGTGATTATGATGGTACTTATAACACATTATGTATGGTACCGTTCAGCAGGATGAAGAAGAAAACAGATTTTACTTTCTCTCTTCTTCACCTCGTTCAATTGGATAGCAGCTTAATTTTGCTCTCTATTACTCACACAGTTAACCGGAGAGCCACTCATTCTTAGTCTCTCATTTCTTTCTCTCACTTCTCCTGTGGTTCAAATCATACAACCGGAGAGTCACCCACTTTTACTCTCTGTCATGTTCTTGCATACTTATGAAATCTTGGCTCGCAGTCTGAGACAGAAGTAAACACGCAAAGGCTTACAAGATAGCACTCGTACGAACAGTCGTTGCGATATAAGATACTTTTAATCAATGCTAATGTACACATGAGCAATCTCGCAGAGATTGCGTATTATCACCACCTAACAATCACAGTGAAATATAACACTCTCGCTTTATGTACATAGTACGCACTGACACACTTGCTGTTCATACTCGCCATCTCAATCACAGTTAAATCTATAAGCTCAATCACTCCTGCTATCAAAATGATATATTAGGGAATCACAGCCACAACCCTACGTCCGTCCTTGTCGCAGTCTCTAACCCGTCTGTCTAATTCAGGCACGCTCATACGACCACGGATTCCTATATCTCGTGATTCCGGTTCTAGTTGGTATGGTCCGATGGACACGGTTCTGGGTCGAGTACAGGTTTACCTGCACTAGACGCAAACAACCCTGACCTTCTTAGTACACCTGTCTACCTGTCGCTGCTACCTTACAGTCCCTTGCAACTGACCTGTCTCGCCTGTCCAGTGTCTAGTTAATACTGTCTTCAGCTATACCAGGTAGTATCGTGGGTCTGTGATATTGGGCATGTTTTCTGCATCGACAGCAATTATTCGGTTAAGCTTTCGAAAATCTATACAATTACGGAGATGGTCATCCGTCTTATTAACATCGCCATGGGAAAAGTATATGGTGGACTGGCTGGTTCAGTCACATCTAACCGTGTGGTTGGGAGATGTGTGTTCTGCTCGGTGGTTGAGGAGTTTGTGGGTGGGTGGGTGTGTGGAGAATGTGTGGGTAGGTGAGTGTGTGTGGGTTGGGGGTATGTGTTTGGGTGGGGGATATTTAGGTGGGGGATGTGTGGGTGGAGAGATGTGTGTGTGGTGGGGTATGTGTGGGTGGGCAGATGTGTGTGGGTGGGGAGATGTGTTTGGGTGGAGGTATGTATGTGGGTGGGGGATGTTTGGGTGGGGGTATGTGTGTGGCTGGGGGTATGTGTGTGGAAGGGTGAGATGTGTGTGGGTGGCGAGATGTGTGTGGATGGGAGTATGTGTGTGAGTGGGGGATGTGTGGGTGGGGATGGATGGGTCGTGGGGGCATGTATGTGTGACTGGGGTTGTGTTTATGGGTGGGGTGTGCATGGCTGGGTGGGTGATGTGTGTGTGTGAGTGAGGGATGCGTGGTGGGCGTGGGATATGTGGTTGGCTGGGGGATGTGTCTCATAACATGGTATATGCATTGTTTATGTTTACAACATTTATTTGACAATGTTTTCTTTTCCTATGTGAATGTATTATGCACTATTGATGAACGAAAGATGAGTGATTGGAAGGGCCGATTGTAAGACGGACCTGCGTGCCCAATTTGTGGCCCTTTGAAAAAATATCAATCAATCAATCAATCAATCTTCTTCTTCGGCTTCGTTCATCTGGAGTTTTTTTTTCGGACTTGATTGCGTTGTTCCTGTTTACAGCAGAGCTGCGTCGTTGCGCCGTTAGGCCGACACATTCGACTTCTGCGGGCATTTGTTGACCGGGTTAACCTTCCTGGGAATAAATAAATCAATTACGTCAGTTTCATTTTCAACTGCGTCTTGATAATGTAGTGGTAGATTGTAAGGCCGAAGTTTAATCGGGTGGTCATCTACCCGGGTAATTGTAAGCACTGTCTATGATGTCATACCCAAAAAAATCAGACAATGTAGTTTTAAATGAAGCCAAGAGTCAGCGAAAAAATGTTCGATACACCCGAGGAATAGACTCAAATACCGTGAAGGTTAACCTAGTCAACAAATGCCTAAAGAAGTCGGAAGTGTCCTGCGAAAGGTACAATTATCGCAGCTCTGCTGTAAACAGGCACAACGCAATTACGTTTAAAACAGCATTCCGGATGAACACAGAAGAAGAAGAAGAAGAAGAAGAAGAAGAAGAAAAAGAAGAAGAAGAAGAAGAAGAAGAAGAAGAAGAAGAAGAAGAAGAAGAAGAAGAAGAAGAAGAAGAAGAAGAAAACTCGGAGATTTCTACATCTCTCCAAGACTCCTTCAGCTTCAAAACAGGCAGATTTAACCATGTGGAGGTTTCCTCCTCCTCACTTTCTGAATCCTCGCCTACAACGTAGCAGGAGGCAGACTGCTGTCGACGCCCGAGCTGTGTTCTTGTCTTCTTGTTCAGTGGTATCAACTATCATCTCTTAACTTACCGGTGCTGGTGTAAACGGTTTCAACACATTAACATTGTAAACCTTTCTGTGGCCTCAAAGCCAAAAGATCATTTATAGATGATATCTTCATGACCACTTGGAATGGACCCTTGGGCGAGGAATTCCGCCCTTACTTTTGCTAGCTTTCCCTTATTGCCTTAATTCGCCAGTTAAAATGTTCATATCTTTGTCTGATCGTGTGCTGCACTATAGTTCGTTCACAAATGCTTGCCCTCATTCACGTTCAATTGTTTTGAAAAGTATATGTTGCATCGTTATGAAATATTTACTGCCATCTTATATTTACTTCTGCCCAATGAATATGTCTTTGATACGTAAAAAGGCAACTGAAGTAATGGAAAACGACAAAATTGCTTTGATGTTTTGGCGAAAATATATTGAATTCACGTTAACAAACGTGTTTTAAAGTAATACACATCAATTTTAGAGGTTTCAGGTCTTAGTCAATTATGACTTAGCTACCGTATGACAATAGACGGTACTAACTGCTTTCTGTTAGCGCCGAATGGTGGGCATCCCACATTGTGCTAACAGCTTCGGGAGGAAGAGCGCAATTGGGTACAAGTCTTATCCTGGTGCGAGGAAATGTAACCTAAAGACAAAATGTCATGGCAGCTGGGTTGGCAGCTGGTCTAGGATCGAAGCACCGACATGCGGACAGTTAGAGCATTGCTTTGCTGATCTGACAGCATCTGCAGCTTGTCTTGTTCCAGATGTATAGGTGTTACCTTTCCTCTGGAGTGAAATAGTCATGCCGCGAGAGGGATAATGCTGCATCGGCAACACATGTTCTCTATATTTTAGCCCAGGCTTTGTGCTATGGAGAGGCAATAACTCCATCCCTGGTCTTAACCGGTCCCGGAATCAAAGCGAGAGGTAACTGTTACGGGTTATAAGTCCTTGTCAATTGGCGTATTCACTGGGCGCCACGCGTTACCTCTGACAGTGGGAGACACCTACAGGTGTAACTGATCAGCTACCGTCCGCTTCAAGCTGGGCAGCCCCCGGCCAATTGGGTGGTGATCCGCCACAGCCCGTCTGCTTCAATGGGTGCTTGGGGCTAGGACAAAATCTAAATCGCAGGCTGTAAAACTAATGCACCGGGTACTAATAGAAATAAAAATAGGAACCTCAAGCTACGGCTTGCATCCTGGAACGTAAGAACTATGTGTCCAGGATTTTCCACTGACTTGACCGATATTGACGATGTGAGAAAAACTGCTGTGATTGATGCCGAACTCAATCGTCTTAACACTGATATTGCTGGCCTGCAGGAGACTTGCCTCGCAGAGGAAGGGTCACTCGGCGAAACAATTACATCTCTTCTTGTAAGGGTAGAGGGCAGGTAAAAAAAAGGCATACATGATGTGGGCTTTGCAATGAAGAATTCGCTTCTGGGAATGATTGGAATTTCAGCAGGGGGTAATGAAAGACTATTATCCCTGCGCGTGGCAACCTCTTGTGGTTTTGCCACCATTATTACTGCATATGCAACGACACTCGATTCCTCTGATGATGTAACGGATTCGTTCAATGAGGCGTTAGGCTCTGTGATAAAAGAAATCCGGCAGGTCCAAAATCCGACTACATTTATATGCTCGGTGATTTCAATGCTCGTGTGGGCAAGGATTCGAGCTCATGGCCAGTGTGCCTTGGAAAATACAACATCGATCGCATGAATGAAAATGGGCAAAGGCTGCTGGAGCATTGCACTAGAAATGACCTATGTATTACAAACTCCTTTTTTAAAATACAAGAGCTGCATAATGTCACATGAAAACATCCAAGATCCGACCATTGGCATCAGCTGGACTTCATTATCACACGGAGACAACATCTGAACCATACATCATTGACTCGAAGTTACCACAGTGCTGACTGTGATACGAATCATTCTTTGGTTGTTGCAAGGGTTAGACTGAGACCATTGAGAATCTACACAGCAAAACACAAATCTAGCCCCAGGATTAATATTATTAACACTCACGATCCTGAAAAGTGCTTTCAGTTTCAACAGCAACTTGAAGACGCTTTCACTGATACACCAGAAAATTGTACAGTAAGTGAAATGTGATTAGTTAGTTAGATAGTTAGTTAGTTAGTTAGTTTGGTAGGTAGGTAGGTAGGTAGGTAGGTAGTTAGTTAGTTAGTTAGTTAGTTAGTTAGTTAATTAGTTAGTTAGTTAGTTAGTTAGTTAGTTAGTTAGTTAGTTAGTTAGTTAGTTAGTTAGTTAGTCGAGGTTCCAACTTCACGGCAACGGGTCATCCCTATTATGCTCCATTCCTGTGCCAGTGAATATCACACAAAATGATCCCCACTGTCCAATGTGAAAAGTGGAATAGACAGGAGTCTCTGCAATCCAACAGCCCGCACAGGTACACTGTGCATAATGCCGCCGCGAATGCTAACATGAAATTCACCCACGAAAACCGCAGTTCATCGTCGATGGACTCGGCAGTCACCAGAAAGACCTCATTGACCCGGGCTTTCTGACTCGGTCTTTTACCGCAGGGCGACCCGCCGAAAGCGTCGCACAAATCACGAACTCTGCAGCTTCAGCGCCGAATCCCAGGAGTCTCCTGAAAAATGCACTCGTGAACCGAAAAGGCAAATCAGTCAATTCAGCAACAGCCGGTAGCCATTGCTCCGAGCATGCAGGTCACTGTACAGGTCAGATGTATAAGTATTCCAGGCGAATTTCACAGCTCACAGTGTCGCCCACGCACTCACTCAGTAGCAAGGAGACGGAACCATGTACTACCAGTTCAACATGAGGAAAATGCGATTGCAAACCGTAGCTACAAGCATAAACACGAAACAGGCCTTAACGGTTCAACACCTAACCGCCATGTTGGCGACTGGAAGTGAAAAGTGGGGTAAACTTAAGGAAACTCATTATAAAACTGCCGTAGGGGTTTACGGCACAGTGGATCATAAGAGGCAAGATTGGTTTGCGGCAAACAGCCAGACTCTGCAAGTCTTGATTGATAAAAAGAAGATAGCTCTCTTAAGAAACAAGGAAAGAACAACGCGTAACACTCTGAGTGAGCTGAAGCAAGCTAGGAAGGATGTGCAAAAGGCTGCCACGCAGTGTGCGAATGACTATTGGATCAAGTTATGTGAGTCCTTTCAAAATGTAAGTGATATGGCAAACATTAGAAGCATGTATCAAGGGTTAAAGAAAGCCTGTGGTCCAATGATCGAAAGAAGTGCACCACTGAAAACCTTGACTGGAGAAATCATATCTGATAAGAAACAACAGATGGATAGATAGGTAGAGCACTATTTGGAGCTTTACGAAAGTGAGACAAACTAGCGGATGATGCCCTCAACGCCATAGAGGCCCTACCAACTCTTGACCACTTGGACACACTTCCCACCATAACAGAAGTTAAGTATGCTATAAATGAACTTGCATCTGGCAAGGCTCCAGGTAAGGATGGGATTCCAATAGAGGTTATCAGGAGTTGGCAAGACACACACTCTCTCTCTCTCTCTCTCTACAGATCCACCAGCTAATAGAGCTATGCTGGCGAGAAGGACAAGTCCCACAGGATTTCAAAGATTCAAGCATCATAACACTGTACAAGAACAAGGGTGATCGGAGCGACTGCAACAACTATAGGGGTATCTCACTTCTGTGTATTGTCGGAAAAGTATTTGCCAGAATTGTTCTGCGCAGACTTCAAGTCCTAGGAGATCAAGTCTACCCCGAATCACAGTGTGGCTTTCGACAGAACCGGTCTACCATTAATATGATATTCTCATTGCAACAAATGCATGAACAATTCCGTGAACAGAATTAACCACTGTTTATTGCCTTCATCGACCTCACAAAAGCATTTGATTTGGTCAGTCGTGAGGGTCTGTTCAAGGCACTAAAGAAGATTGGCTACCCACCAACTCTTTTGTCCATTGTAGCATAGTTCCACACAGGCATGAAGTGTATAATCAAGTTTGATGGTGCAACTTCAGAAGAGTTTGAAATCAAGTGTGGAGTTAAGCAAGGTTGTATACTAGCTCCCACCCTCTTTGGAGTATACTTTCCACTTCTACTGAAATATGCCTTTCGTGATCAGGATGGTGGTATTTGGTATATACATTCACTCACGCTCAGATGGCGGCCTCTACAATGACCAGAGATTGAAGGCCAAGACCAAAATTACTAGGGTACTGATCAGAGAGTTACATTTTGCAAATGATGCTGCAGTTACGACCCACTCTGAGGAAGAATTACAATGTCTACTATCTGCATTCTCCAATGCTTGTTCTGAATTTGGTTTAACAATTAGCAAAAAGATGACACAGATTATGTCACAAGGTGCACACGGTGTACCATCAATCTTTATTGACGACGCCGAACTAGAGATGGTAGACCATTCTACATATTTAGGATCAGTGGTAAATAGCAAATTATCCCTAGATCAGGAAATCAACATCCGGATTGGTAAGGCAGCAACAACAATGAACAGGTTAAGAAAAAGAGTCTGGGAGAACAGGAAGCTTACTGCCAAAGCAAAAGTCCTTGTCTATCAAGCCTGTGTCCTTAGTACTCTTCTTTATGGCAGTGAAGCCTGGACAACTTACTCACACCAAGAGAAACGTTTAAACAGCATTCATATGCGGTGTCTGCGAAGAATTCTTGGTATTAAGTGGCAAGACAAAATCACAAATACTGAAGTATGGGAAAGATCAGGTTGTGGAACGGTTTATTCCATGCTCAGTCTTCGTAGACTTAGATGGATAGGACATCTTAGGAGGATGGATGATGGTAGAATACCAAAGGACATCTTTTTTGGTGAATTACAGATGGGTAAGAGATCTCAGGGTCGGCCTCTACTACGATACAAAGATGTGTGTAAGCGGGACATGACTGATACAGGCATTGATAATGCACATTGGGAGCAAGTCGCCGCTGAACGTGTTGCATGGAGGACAAACATCAAAAATGGAATAAAGACAATGGAGAAAGTTATTGCAGATAAGTCACACACCGAGCGCGTAAGGCGTAAGATGGTGCATTATGGTGGAAATGACCATGTGTTCACATGCATCCACTGTGGACGAACATTTACAGCGCGAATTGGTCGTATCAGTCATATTCGCTACCGCCATTGGTAGTAGTTATTATGCCTTTCTGAAGCACAAACTATCGTCTGTCAAGACGGCAAGGTGCTAGTGAATGAACATCAATTCGGGTAACAAAGTAAGTCATATCCACATTCATATGGAAATACATGCAGATGTAATGACATGCACACTGGGCTAGTTAACTTTCAAATTATGTGTTCCGTTCAGTTCTACTAGCTATGCGTAATGAAATCGTACTCGCAAATTTCAACTTTGCAAGTCAATAAAACAAAAAGTGGATGTTTTCAACTGTTAATGGGTTGTGCTTATCCTTTAGCGCGTACTGAAGCCACATCTGTTATTTCCGTAAGTTGGGAACCGTGGAAATTGCATGTACAAAATGTCTATGTAGAGAGGTTAACATCTGACTTTACCAAACGAGGTAATTGATGAAAGACCCAGTGACGTGTTCAATTCTGGTAGATGACGTTCACCACCATCACCAAGACCACCATCATTAATATCATCATCATCTCAACCACCACCATCATCAGTCAGTTATCAGTTGGGGTATCTTCATTGCACTCTGGACAGGTCCATAGGTGCTCAGATCCTCCCCCCAGCATATGCAACAGCGTCCAGTGGCTAATAGTGCCAGTTCTAGTCTTAACTATCGCCACCGGGCACCGATGATACGCCGAAGGGAGTCCGGGCGCGCATGCACGAACTCCGCTGCACGGTTCGAACTCCACCACGAAAAAACATCATCAATAGCATCACTACCACCACCACTACCAACCGACATCTTCATTACCATCACCACCACCATCATCATCATCAATATCATAATCATCACCTCACCACCACCATCATCATCAATATTATCATCACCACCCACATCCATCAATATTATCATCACCACCACCACTGTGATCACCCTCACCACCATCATAATCATCACCACCACCATCATCATAATAACCACCACCATCATCATCATCAACACAAACATCAATATCATCACCACCATCATCAACATCATCACCATCATCACTACTACCATTTTCACCACTATAAACATCATCATCATCACCACGATCACGACAATCATCATCATCACCGCCGTCGTCATCACCACCACCATCATCATCACCATCACCACCACCATAACCATCAACAGAACCATCATCATCATCACCACCATCTTAATAATCATCGCCATCACCACAATCACCATCATCACCACCACTATTATCATCACCCCCATCATCATATCACTATAACCCACAGCAAAGATTCCGGACTCACCACAGTCTTCCTGACCTATGCATGTTCTTGACTGGGTAGGTTAATTGCTGTTTGATGGTGATGATGATGGTGGTGATGATGATAGTGTGGTGGTGATGGTGGTCGTGGTGATGGCGATGATTAGGATGGTGGTGGCAGTGGTGGTGATGATGATGATGTTTGTCTTGGTGGTTTTGATGGTGGTGATGGTGGTGGTGATGGTGGTGGTGATGGTGATGTTGGTGATGGTGGTGGTGTTGGTAGTGATGATAGTGGTAGTCGTGATGGTGGTGATGGTGGTGGAGTTGGTAGTGATGGTGGTGATGGTGGTGTTGGTAGTGATGGTGGTGGTGTTGGTGTTGGTAGTGATGGTGGTGATAGTGGTGGTGGTGTTGGTAGTTATGGTGGTGATGGTGGTGTTGGTAGTGATGGTGGTGTTGGTGGTGATGGTGGTGGTGGTGGTGGTGTTTGTAGTTATGGTGGTGGTGATGGTAGTGATGGTGGTGATGGTGGTGGTGTTGGTGATGGTTGTGGTGGTGTTGGTGGTGTTGGTGTTGGTAGTGATCGTGGTGATGGTGATGGTGTTGGTGGTGGTGGTGTTGGTAATGATGGTGGTTATGGTGGTGTTGGTAGTGATGGTGGTGATGGTTGTGGTGGTGTTGGTAGTGATGGTGGTGATGGTTGTGGTGGTGGTGTTGGTAGTGATGGTGGAGATGGTTGTGTTTGTAGTGATGGTGGTGATGGTGGTGGTGGTGTTTGTAGTGATGGTGGTGGTGGTGGAGTTTGTAGTGATGGTGGTGGTGGTGTTGGTAGTGATGGTGGTAATGGTTGTGGTGGTGTTGGTAGTGATGGCAGTGATGGTGGTGATGGTGGTGTTGGTAGTGATGGTGGTGATGATGATGGTAGTGATGATGGTGGTGATGATGGTGGTGGTGTTGGTGATGGTGGTGGTGATGGTGATGGTGGTGATGATGGTGGTGTTTGTAGTGATGGTGGTAGTGATGGTGGTGATGGTAATAGTGATGGTGGAGATTGCCACATAGCTAGTGCACACTATACAAAAAGGACAGTGGAAAATCCCATAGTGGACAGCGAAGTGGACAATGCACCAAAACTAAGGGATACTAGTATACGTCACAGGAACGCCAGCATAACAACGAGGGGATAGGTTGTGTTGGATTCAAGGTGAACGGTGTTGTATTCGTTTCGGGAAGGATTAGTGCGGCTTCTGGAGAGTTGGAAGGATATCAGTAGTATCATGCAAGGATACGGATAGCCAGTAACATATCTGGAGAACGCCATGGATGTACAAACGACGGGCAAACGCTAGACATACATATTTGGAGGCAGCTAGGATGATCGGCAGCAATGGAGGGGAATAGAAGGTTACTGAATGTCGAATAGGAAAGTGCAGGACTACATGTCGAGGTTAGTGTTGTAAAACATTAGTTCCCACCTCGGTATCACGAGTCACTAATTTGTACACTACCTAGCATATGTGACGGTTTTGCGAACCCTGAATTAAAAAGGTGTTCTTCTTTTCCAAGCGTCGACATTGTACTTTCTTCCTTGTTCGCCAGAGTTCTTCAAGCAGTATTACACCGTTTCTTTAATGAGCCAAGATTCATGTTGTATGTTAATCTGATGATAGTTCCATGGCATAATATTGGAGGAAAGGTGACATACAATATGGCAGTGTTGGTGATTGTGGTGATCGTGATGGTGGTGATGGTGATGGTGGTGATGGTGATGGTGGTTGTTATCGTGGAGACGGTGGAGATGATTATGGTGATGATGATGGTTGTGATGGTGGTGATGGTGATGGTGATGGTGATGATTGTGATGGTGATGTTGATGTTGGTGATGGTGATGTTGGTGACGGTATTGATGGTGATGATGGTGATGGTGGTGATGGTGACGATGGTGACGATGGTGTTGGTTGTGATGGTGGTGATGGTTGTGATGGTGATAGTGATGGTGTGGTGGTGATTGTGGTGATGGTGTTGGTGGTGATGGTGATGGTGGTGATGGTGATTTTCGTGATTCTGATGGTGATGGTAGTGATGGTGATGGTGATTGTGGTGATGGTAATATTGGTGACGGTGATGATGGTGATGGTGGTGATGGTGATGATGGTGGTGATGATATTGGAAATTTTTGTGATGGTGGTGATGCTGATGAGGATGATGGTGCTGAAGGTAATGATGATGATGATGATGTGATATTGATGGTGGTGATACTGATGAAGGTGGTGATGATGATGATTATGATGGTGATCGTGGTGATGATTATGGTGGTGGTTATGGTGGTTACGATGGAGATGATAATGGAGATGATGATGGTTGTGATGGTGGTGATGGTGACAGTGGTGATGGTAGTGATGAAAATGGTGATGGCGGTGATGGTGATGATGGTGATGGTGATGGTGGTGATGGTGATGGTGATGGTGGTGATGGTGATTGTGGTGATGGTGGTGGTGATGGTGATAATGCTGGTTAAGGTGGTGATAATGGTGGTGATGGCGGTGTTGGTGGTGGTAGTGGGGATGATAGTGATGATGGTGGTGTTGTTAGTGTTGGTGATGGTGGTGATTGTGGTGGTGGCGTTGGTGCTGGTGCTGGTGATGGTGGTGTTGGTGGTATTGGTGGTGGTGTTGGTGGTGGTTTTGATGGTAGTGGTGTTGGTTGTGGTGATGGTGTTGGTGTTTGTAGTGATGGTAGTGATGATAGTGATGTTAGTGATGTTGGTGATGGTAGTGATGGTGGTGATGGTGGTGAAGGTAGTGATGGTAGTGATGGTGGTGATGATGGTGATTGTGGTGATGGTAGTGATGTTGATGATCATGGTGATGATGATGGTGATGGTGATGATGATAGTGATGGTCTTAATGGTGGTGATGGTGATGATAGTGATGGTAGTGATGGTTTTGATGGTGATGGTGATGGTGGTGATGGTGATGGTGTTGATAGTAATGGTTTTGATGGGAATGGTTGTGATGATGATGATGGTGATGGTGCTTATTGTTGTGATGGTGGTGATGGTGGTAATGGTGACGGTGGTGATGATGGTAATGTTGATGGTGGTGATGGTGATGATGTTGATGATGATAGTGATGGTGGTGATGGTAGTGATGGTGGTGTTGGTAGTGGTGGTGGTGATGGTGGTGGTGATGGTGGTGATGGTTGTGATGGTGATGATGGTGATGGTGATGGTGGTTCTTGTTGTGATGGCGGTGATGGTGGTGATGGTGGTGATTGTGATGATGTTGATAATGATAGCGATGGTGGTGATTGTATTGATGATGGTGATGGTAGTGGTGGTGGTGATGGTGGTTGTGACGGTGGTGATGGTGGTGATGGTTGTGATGGTGATGATGGTGGTAGTGCTGTTTGTGGTGATAGTGTTTGTGTTTGTAGTGATGATGGTGATAATGATGGTGGTGATATAGATTGTGTTGTTGGTGGTGGTGGTGCTGGTTGTGGTGTTGGTGGTGGTGCTGGTTGTGGTTGTGGTGATAGTGATGGTGTTTGTAGTGATAATGGTGATAGTGATGGTGGTGATGGAGATTGTGTTGTTGGTGATGGTGGTGTTGGTTGTGGTGTTGGTGGTGTTTTTAGTGGTGGTAGTGATGGTAGTGTTGTTAGGGATGGTGGTGATGGTAGTGATGGCGGGAATGATGGTGATAGTGGTGATGGTCGTGATGGTAGTTATTATTGTGGTGATGGTGATGGTTATGGTGGTGGTGATGATGATGATGGTGGTGATGGTGGTGGTGATTGTGATGAAGGTTATTGTAGTGATGGTGGTGATTGAAGTGATGGTAGTGATGGTGGTAGTGATGGTAGTGATATTGATGATGGTGATGGTGATGGTGGTGATGGTTGTGATGGTGATGGTGGAGTTGGTGGTAATGGTTATGGTATGATGGTGCTGATGGATATGATGGTGATGATGATGGTGATGGTGGTGATGATAATGATGGTCGTGATGGTAGTGATGGTGGTGATGGTGGTGGTGATGGTGGCGATGGTGATGGTGTTGATGGTGGTGATGGTGGCGATGGTGATGGTGGTGATGGTAGTGATGTTGATGATGATGGTGATGATGATGGTGATGGTGATGATGATAGTGATGGTAGTGATGGTTTTGATGGTGATGGTGACGGTGGTGATGTTGATGATGATGGTGATGATGATGGTGATGGTGATGATGATAGTGATGGTAGTGATGGTTTTGATGGTGATGGTGATGGTGGTGATGGTGATGGTGTTGATAGTAATGGTTTTGATGGGAATGGTTGTGATGGTGATGGTGGTTATTGTTGTGATGGTGGTGATGGTAGAAATGGTGATGGTGATGATGGTGGTAATGGTGATGCTGGTGATGGTGGTGATGGTGATGATGTTGATGATGACAGTGATGGTGGTGATAGTAGTGATGGTGGTGATGGTAGTGGTGGTGGTGATGGTGGTGGTGATGGTGGTGATGGTGGTGATGGTGGTGATGTTGATGATGGTGATGGTGATGGTGATTCTTGTTGTGATGGCGGTGATGGTGGTGATGGTGGTGATGGTGATGATGTTGATGATGATAGCGATGGTGGTGATTGTAGTGATGATGGTGATGGTAGTGGTGGTGGTGATGGTGGTTGTGACGGTGGTGATGGTGTTGATGGTTGTGATGGTGATGATGGTGGTGGTGCTGTTTGTGGTGATAGTGTTTGTGTTTGTAGTGATGATGGTGATAGTGATGGTGGTGATATAGATTGTTTTGTTGGTGGTGGTGGTGTTGGTTGTGGTGTTGTTGGTGGTGTTGGTGGTGGTGCTGGTTGTGGTTTTGGTGATAGTGTTGGTGTTTGTAGTGATAATGGTGATAGTAATGGTGGTGATGGAGATTGTGTTGTTGGTGATGGTGGTGTTGGTGGTGGTGTTGGTGGTGTTTTTAGTGGTGGTAGTGATGGTAGCGTTGTTAGTGATGGTGGTGATGGTAGTGATGACGGGAATGATGGTGATAGTGGTGATGGTCGTGATGGTAGTGATTATTGTGGTGGTAGTTATGGTTATGGTGGTGGTGATGATGATAATGGTGATGATGGTGGTGATTGTGATGAAGGTGATTGTAGTGATGGTGGTGATTGTGGTGATGGTAGTGATGGTGGTAGTGATTGTAGTGATAGTGATGATGGTGATGGTGATGGTGGTGATGGTGATGGTTGTGATGGTGGTGTTGGTGGTAATGGTGATGGTATGATGGTGCTGATGGAGATGATGGTGATGATGATGGTGATGGTGGTGATGATAGTGATGGTCGTGATGGTAGTGATGGTGGTGATGGTGGTGGTGATGGTGGCGATGGTGATGGTGTTGATGGTGTGATGGTGGCGATGGTGATGGTGGTAATGGTGGTGATGGTGATGATGGTTATAGTGAAGGTGGTTATGGTGATCGTGGTGATGATGATGGTGGTGATGGTGATGATTGTGGTGATGATGATGGTGATGGTGGTGATGATGGTTATGTTGGTGATGGTGTTGGTGATAGTAGTGATGATAGTGGTAGTCGTGATGTTTGTGGTTATTTTGGTAGTTATAGTGGTGATGGTGGTGGTGGTGTTTGTATTATGGTGGTGATGATGAAGGTGATGGTGGTGGGGTTTGTAGTGATGGTGGTGATGGTGGTGGTGGTGGTGATGGCGGTGGTGGTGGTGAAGGTGGTGATGGTGGTGATTTTAGTGATAGTGGTGGTGACGGTGGCGATGGTTGTGACGGTTGTGGTGATAGTGGTGGTGTTGATGGTAGTGATTGAGTGGCGGTGATGGTGGTAATGGTAGTGATGGTGATGGTGATCGTGGTGATTTAGTGATGAATGTGGTGGTGGTGATGGTAGTGATGGTGATGGTTATGGTGGTGATGGTGGTGAGGATGGTGATGATGATGGTGATGATGATGATGCTGATGGTGGTGATGATGGTGATGATGGTGGTGTTGATGATGATAGTGATGGTGATGGCGAAGATGGTGGTGATGGTGGTGAGTGTGGTGGTGGTGGTGGTGGTAATTGTTGTGGTGATGGTTGTGATGGTAATGATGGTGGTGATGGTAGTTTTGATGTTTGTGACGATAGTTATGGTGGTGATGGTGGTGGTGATGGTAGTGATATTGGTTGTGATGGTGATGGTTGTGTGATTGTGGTGATGGTGGTGATATTGGTGGTGTTGTTATTGATGGTAGTGAGGGTCGTGTTGATGGTGGAGGTGCTGGTGATGGTGATGGTAGTGATGATGATGGTGGTGGTGATGGTGGTGACGGTGGAGATGATGATGCTGATGATGTTTGTTGTGATGGTTGTGTTCGTGATGGTGGTTATGGTGGTGATGATTATGGTTATGGTGATGATAATTGTGATGGTGATAGTGGTGATGTTGATGGTGATGGTGGTGATAATGATGGCGATGGTAGTGATGGTGATGGTGGTGATGGTGATTGAGGTGATAGTGGTGGTGGTAATGATCCTGGTGATGGTGGTGATGATGGCGACGATGTTGGTGTTGGTAGTGGTTGTGATAGTGGTTATGGTTATGGTGATGGTGATAGTGGTTATGGTGATGGTGGTGATGATGATGGTGGTGGTGGTGATGGTGATGTTGGTGGTGGTGATGGTGATGTTGATGATCCTGGTGATGGTGGTGATGATGGTGGTGATGGTGGTGTTGTTTGTGGTAGTGGTGTTGATAGTGGTGATGATGATGGTGGTTTTGTTAGTGGTGGTGATGGTGGTTATGGGGGTGGTGTTGTTGGAAATTGTGATCGTGATGGTTGTGGTGATGGTAGTGCGATGGTGGTGGTGGTAGTGGTGGTGATGGTGGTTGTGATGGTGGTAGTGGCGATGGTGATGGTGATGGTGATGGTGGCGATAGTGGTGGTGATAGTGGTGGTCGTGGTAATGATGTTAGTGGTGATGGTGGTGATGTTGGTGATGGTTGTGTTGGTGGTGGTGGTGGTGATGATGGTAGTGGTGATGGTTGTGGTGCTGGTGGTAATGGTGGTGGTGTTGATGGTTATGGGGTTGGTGATGGTAGTAGTGTTGGTAGTGATGGTGGTGATGGTGGTGATGGTGATGGCAGTGATGGTAATGATGTTGACGATGGTGAAGGTGGTGATGGTGATTGTTGTGATAGTAGTGATGGTGATGTTTGTGATGGTGATGGTGATGGATGATGGTTGTGATGGTGGTGATAGTGATGATGGTGATGGTGATGGTGGTGATGGTTATTGTGGGGATGTGGTGATGGTGATGGTGGTGATGATGGTGATGGTGGTGGTGGAGGTGGTGATGGTGATGATGGTGATAGTAATTGTGATGGTGATGATGATGGTGATGGTGATGACTGTGATGGTGATCGTATTGCTGGTGGTGGTGGTGATGGTAGAGGTGGTGGTGATGGTGATTGTGGTGGTGGTGGTGGTGGTGGTGATAGTGATGGTGGTGGTGATGGTGATGGTGATGGTGGTGATGATGGTGATGGTGATGATTGTGATGGTGATGGTATTGGTGGTGTTGGTGGTGATGGTAGTGGTGGTGGTGATAGTGATATGGTGGTGGTGATGGTGTGGTGATAGTGGTGGTGATTATGCTGATGATGATTATGATGATAATGGTGGTGATGATGATGGTTGTGGTTATGGTCGTGGTGATTGTTGTGGTGCTTATGGTTGTGGTGATGGTGATGATAGTAGCCGCTCCCCACTCACCAACATGACACCCAAACAGTTACACCCACTTACTGAATGTTTCACAAGTTGCATATCTTAGAAATATAATCACCCAACAATGGGAACTGATACAAAGAAGGCGTAGACTGCCCACAGCAATGTAGAGGCTAAACTGTATCAAGATTCTATGCTACAACACTAAAAGTTAGTTGCATTTCCTTTACAGGACGTAGCAGTCAACCCTAGCATTGTTTTGGCTGTTTGTGATTTCTTGGCATGCCTTACGTTCAGTAGTATGCCATTGTTTTCTGAAGTATTTGGCACTCATACCATTCTGTGGCTAAGGGCTTGCGAACGCAGTTTGTGAGCCCGTATACCCGGGTTCAAAACACAGTGGTGCTGGTTTTTTCGAAAAAAGGTATAAGGGCCAGTCGTTCAGAAAGCAATGGCAAACTACTGAACGTAAAATTTGCCCATGGAATCACGAACAGCGAAAATGCTGGGGTTGACTGCTACGTCCTGTGAAGTAAATACAACTTAATTTTTTTTAACCATTGTATGGAAACCAACGCAAGGCGGTCTGCTTCCAAATCGGTAGCTGCTGTGTTTCAATTTCGGTATGCGGGATTGCCAGTTGATTTCGAAGGCCCTTTGCCACAGAGTCAGTGCTACAACATTAGCAAACCCATTGAAGTAACATGTTCTGGAACAGGCATCTTTGGTATGCCCACTTACCCGTGTGTAGCCATGGACCTTTTGGAAATCTCCAGAGAAGACAATCGGCGCTTTTGAGCTGATATGTTACCAAACCATTCTTGGAATAGCTGGAAGGCAGACAGACAAATAAGTAGGAAGTCAGAAGCAGGCAGGCAGACAGTCATACATACAACCACACAGATAGACACATATGAAGGCAGACAGACAAGTAGGAAGTCGGGCAGGCAGACATCCATCCAGACAGAGAGAAAGGCAGAACAACAGAAATACAGAAAGATACGAAGACAAACAGACAACGCAGACTGGCAGGCAAACAACCGCTGAAAGTAGCAAGCGCATCAACACACCACAATACCCGTATTAAATGTGTCGGCCTGCATAAACGGGCTGCTGGTTCAGACAATGATCTGCTTTCGTGTTCCCACATACCTCAGTGACAACCCGTTCTGTAGCCTTTAACACTGTAAATAGCCTCGATCTTAGTGATCCGAATCACTCTGGCTATCCTATATTTAGATAATGTATGCATTAGCGTTTGTGTGTGTGTGTGTGTGTGCGTGCGTGCGCGCGCGTGCGTGCGTGTGATATGTGTGTGTGTGTGTGTGTGTGTGTGTGTGTGTGTGTGTGTGTTGCCACTATAAAAACGTATGCCATTTTTTTCCAGCATGCCTAAGCTTCTTCCTTCTTCTTTCGTTCGCTAAATGTTTCAGCTTCTTCTTTCATTCGCTAAATATTTAAGCTTCTTTCATTCACATTCACTAAATGTTTAAGCTTCTTCTTTCATTCGCTTACATGTTTAAAGTTCTTCTTTCGTTCGCTAAATGTTTAAGCTTCTTTCGCTCAAGAAATGTTTAAGCTTCCATTCTTCTTTCGTTCACTAATTTTTTAAGCTTCTTTCGTTCCTTAACTGTTTAAGCTTCCTTTCTTCTTTCGTTAGCTAAATAGTTTACGCTTCCGTTCTTCTTTCGTTCGCTAAATGTTTGAGCTTATTTTCTTCTTTCGTTCACTAAATGTTTCAGATTTCTTTCTTAAAATGTCGCTTAAAAGTCGACATGGTCGACTTCATTCACCGGTTTGTTATTCCATATGGCTAAGTCTCTTTAAGCAAGCGTAGAAAGCGTCGCACAAAGAACGAACTCCGTAGCTTCATCGACGACCCTCATGAGACTCCGTTCACTAAATTTTAAGCTTTCTTTCTCTTTAGTTCAATAAATGTTTAAGCTTCAATCTTCTTTCATTCACTAAATAGCGTAAGCCTCTTTCATACAGTAAATGTTTATGCTCTTTTCGTTCGCTAAATGTGTCAGCTTAATTTCTTTTTCGTTCACTAAATATTTAAGCTTCCTTTCCTTATTTCATTCATAAATGTAGGCCTACCAGCTTCCTCTCTTGTTTCGTTTACTGAATGTGTAAGCTTCCTTTCTTCTTTTGTTCACTGAATCTTTAAGTTTCCTTTCTTCTTTCGTTCACTAACTGTTTAAGCTTCCTTTTCTTTCATGCACTAAATGCTTAAGCTTCTTTCGTTCACTAAATATTAAGCTTCCTGACTTCTTTCGTTCAATAAAAGTTTAAGCTTCCTCTTCTTGTGTTCACTAAATGTGTAGGCTTCTTCCATTCACTAAATGTTTAAGCTCATTTTGTTCGCTAAATAGTTAAGCTTCATTTCTTCTTTCGTTCGCTAAATGTTTAAGCTTCCTTTTTTCTTTCGTTAACTAAATGTTAACGCTTCTTTTCTTCTTTCGTTCACAAAATGTTTTAACTTCTTTGGTTATTTACATGTTTAAGCTTCCTTCGTTCATTAAATGTGTGAGCTTCTTTGGTTCGCTAAATATTTGAGCTTCCTGTTTTGTTCACTAAATGTTTAAGCTCTTTTCGTTCTCTAAATGTGTAAGCTTCTTTCATTCATTAAATGTTTAAGCTTCCTTCGTTGGCTAATTGTTTAAGCTTTATTTCTTCTTTCGTTCACTGAATGTTTTTGCTTCCTTTACTATGTCATTCACTGATGTTTAAGCTTAGTTTCTTCTTTCCTTCACTAATTGTTTAAGCTTCTTTCGTTCACAAAATGTTTAAGCTTCCTTTCTTCTTTCGTTTACTAAATGCTTAAGCTTCCTTTCTTCTTTCGTTCACTAAATGTTTAATCTTCCTTCGTTCGCTAAATGTTTACACCTCATTTCTTCTTTCATTCACTAATTGTTTTTGCTTCCTTTCTTATTTCATACTATAAGTGTTTAAGCTTCCTTTCTTCTTTTGTTCACTAATGCTTAAACTTCCGTTCTTTTTTCGTTCACTAGATGTTTAAGGTTCCTTGGTTCGCTAAATGTTTAAGCTTCATTTCTTCTTTCGTTCACTGAATGTTAACGCTTCCTTTCTTCTTTCATTCACTAAATGTTTAAGCTTCCTTTCTTCTTTCCTTGACTAAATGTTAACGCTTCCTTTCTTCTTACATTCACTAAATGTTTAAGCTTCCTTTCTTCTTTCATTCACTAAATGTTTAAGCTTCCTTTCTTCTTTCCTTGACTAAATGTTTACGCTTCCTTTCTTCTTACATTCACTAAATGTTTAAGCTTCCTTTCTTCTTTCCTTCACTAAATGTTTAAGCTTCTTTTGTTCACTATATGTTTACGCTTCCTATTATCTTTCGTTCACTAAATGTGTAAGCATCTTCTATTATTTACTAAATGTTTAAGCTTCTTTCGTTCACTAAATGTTTAAGCTTCTTTCGTTCACTACATGTTTAAGCTTCTTTCGTTCACTAAATGTGTCAATCAATCATGTGCCATGCCGGAAAGCGTGGGCGGTCATGACTCGCCATTTCACTCGATCACCAGTGTCGTCGTGATGTGTAAGTCTAAATGTAAGTCTAAATATGTAAGTACCTATTATTATTTACTAAATGTTTAAGATTCCTCTTTCGTGCACTAAATGTTTAAGCTTCTTCGGTTCGCTAAATGTTTGAGCTTCCTCTTTTGATTACTAAATATTTGAACTTCCTCTTCTGTTTACTAAATTTTTAAGCTTCTTCTTTTGTTCAGTAAATCTGTAAGCTTCTTTCATTCACTAAATGTTTAATCTTCTTTTGTTTACTAAGTGTTTAAATTTCTTTCATACACTAAATGTTTAAGCTTCTTTCATTCACTAAATGTTTAAGCTTCTTTCATTCACTAAATGTTTAAGCTTCTTTCGCTCACCAAATTTTTAAGCTGCTTTCATTCACTAGATGTTTAAGCTTCTTTCGTCCGCTAAATATTTAAGCTTTCTTTCTTTTTTTGTTCACTAACTGTTTAAGCTTTCTTTCTTCTTTCATTCACAACATGTTTAAGTTTCCTGTCTTCTTTCGTTCACTAAATGTTTATAAGCTTCTTTCGCTCACGAAATGCTTAAGCTTCATTTCTTCTTTCGTTCATTAAATTTTTAAGCTTCCTTTCTTCTTTTGTTAATTAATTGTTTAAGCTTCCTCTTCATTCATTCACTAAATGCTTAAGCTTCTTTAATGCACGAAATTTTTATGCTCTTTTCGTTCGCTAAATGTGTAAGCTTCTTTCATTCACTAATGTTTAAGTTTACTTCGTTTGCTATATGTTTAAGCTACATTTCTTCTTTCATTCACTATATATATCAGCTTCCTTTCTTGTTTCGTTCACTAAATGTTTACAGCTTCCTTTCTTCTTGTGTTCACTAAATCTTTAAGCTTCCTTTCTTTTTGTCGTCCAGTAACTGTTTAAGCTTCATTTTCTTTCATTCACTAAATGTGTAGGCTTCTTTCATTCACTACACGTGTAAGCTTCTTTTGTGCGCTAAATAGTTAAGCTTCCTTTCTTCTTTCGTTTACTAAATGTTTAATCTTCCTTTCTTCTTTCGTTCACTAAATGCTTAAGCTTCTTTGATTCGTTTAATGTTTAAGCTTCTTTCGTTCACTAAATGTGTAAGCTTTTTCTAGTATTTACTAAATGTTTAAGCTTCCTCTTTCGTTCACTAAATATTTATGCTTCTTTCACATGAGGAGAATATCAAGGCCAGGAAGATGTAATTTCCTATTCTTAGGTGCTCAAAGATGAAGAAGCGCAACACTCACTTCTAGTGGGCCAGAGAAGAAAAGGATAATAATAAGAAAGACAGAAAGAGAACTTCATAATTCTCCTCAGTTAACAAGAAAAGTGATAGAGTGTTAGACCGAAAATTCCAGGAGTTCTTTGGGCGGGGAATAAACTATTGTATACCCCAGACAAATGATTACACTGTTGTTGGACTGTAACAGGATCAATGAGTTTGCACAACAAACTATAAACTAAACAAAACAAATTACGAACAACAAAATTATTTTATTGACAAAACTGCACGATTCAGGGACAAACAAACATCCTGACATGTCACATAACCGACATATACAGAAATAGGAACCATCGTTCCCACGTTGAATATCACTGCTGCCTAACATCGCTGTGAATATGACCGGGTACCCATCTCCACAAACCAGCAAGAACAAGGCAACATAGAAGCCTCAACGTAAACAACAACGGTAACAACAGGTATGGATTCTCTACTGATCTCATCTCAGGACTCATGGACAGTAGGTACTTACAGAAATGGGAATCTGAAATCCCACAGTTAGAGATAACAGCTTCCTAGCACCGACCACAGGGATGATCTCTAAATGATTGTGAGACCTCAACCGTGATCAGTACCCACATGAGACACCCGCATCACATGGACCGACTGGGACCAGATACAGCAAAGAGGCATAATATAACAAATAACAGTACTATAACCCTAGCAGCAAAGATAACATTGGCATCATCAGTGATATAAACAGGTATATAAATGGGGTGTGCGTGGCCTAAAAACGACATTAACCAGCGCTGGGGCTCAAGTTTGCTCTAAAAAATACAACCATGGCCAGGGGTCACTACCTGCATTGCATGACAATATACAACATCTGATTAATAATCATCAAAGAATCATTATTTGCATCAACACGTATATGCATTCCCCACATTGATCACCCATGCCGATTTTCCCATGTGCATCTTCGGAGTGATTAGGCTTACAATTGGTGCAACTGCCACCGCCACCTCATGAGGCAACCTTAATGTGAGGGTGGGTCATCCCTGGCTTAAATGCTCTAAGCCTTTTATGAATTCTCATCTAACACAGTATCCACTGACAGAACAGGAGATGGAAAACTCCGATTACAAACCCCCAAGTTTAAGGTGGACCGACATTCCGAGGACTGAATGGCCACGGGTGAGCTGGTCGTGAACGTGGAACGTATGGTATGCGGGCGGGGCGATGCCAGGCGTATGGACTCATTATGGACATCCCCTGCCCCTTCCCTAGCAGGCAGGCTCTACTAGGGAGACCGATTATATCCTGCTTTAATATCTATCCAACTATGAATAATACAAAGAATTATCACCGAAGCAACGGGGTACGTGCTTTGTTCTCGATACCTTTGACAACAGCCAGCGGGGAGAGCATGAAGCGGAATAGAAGAGGTAGGGGAGAGGTGGAAGGAAAAGGAAGAAGAGGGCTGGAGCCAGAAGGGGTAGAAGGAAAACGGATCGTCTGGGACTCAAAAAATGTACGGGTTGGGTATTGGAATTGCCGCAGTAAACAGCATCGAGAGCCACAACTGGAGAAACTGGTCTACGATGTTGATGTCCTGATGTTACAAGAACTGAATATACACTCTTTTAAGTGCCCTGGCTATACATGTTACATTAACCCAACCGGGCAGGGAAGACATGGGTAGGCTCTGGTGGTCAAGGATAGTTTACAGCATTCGATACTGGATATGAGTGGGTGAGGTCAGGAGAGTGAAGAGGTGCAGGGAATGCGGATACAAATCAGCCGATACAGCTGGAACCTGATAAATGTATATGTAAGTGGGGAATATTCCATAATCAGAGAGAGTTGGGACTGGTTGAAAGGTTCAGTGGACACCCCAGGTACCAGGTATCTGATATGTGGTGACTTCAACGCCCGCGGCGAGGATTGGGACAGGTCGGGAGAGAACAGACAGGGTACTGCTCTTGCTGAGGCCTTGCTTGAGACAGATGTTGTCTGTCTAAATCTGTCTAAATGACGGGACACCCACTAGGCTAGCAATGAGACCGGGGGACCCTGACACGGCCATCGACCTGGCGCTTGTATCCCAAGAAGGGGTATCAGATATAAAATGGAGCGTCCTTGGAAACCATGGAAGTGACCAGCTCCCCTGTTCTGTGTTGATACCTAAGTCCAGCACAGTGTCACAGTCTTGTGTTTACTCACAATCAGGCAACATCATCCGTACCTCAAATAACTTCAGCTCGTACATATATTTTTACACGGAGTTTATTTTCAGGCAAGCCTGATAATCAACACAAGGCGTTATCTGCCTGATACATCATTAGCATCGCCACTCGACACACAATATATCTATATTATCCAACACGGTCACTCTCTCGTTAACATCACATGCATTCACAACTATAGATAATGGCTTCCGAACAACACTACGTCAAGTCGGAAGGCCGTCCAGTCCCCTGTCTGAGGCAGCTCAGGTTGTTGCTTGCCTACGTGGTCAAAGCTCCCTCGTGGGGTTCGCAACTCTGCGTGCCGTTCTCTTTGCACGCAGCACTGTCGTCTTAGCACTAGTTACCCTCTAAGTTCTATTCTACTTTATGTCGTCACGGTATTCCCCGTGACCTATTGTAACCCGCCCCTGTTCTCGGCTCGGTCCCTCTGTTGTCCTAACTATAACACATTAGTGTCCCCACCCGAGTCTAGTCTTATTACTGTTCTTATGTCCTAGCTTGGGGGCTGTCTATACCTTTATAGAGGTCCTGTCTCTATGTCCTATTAGTCCTTGCCCCTCTTCTGTCACTAGTCGGTCCTACTATCATCCAACACCTTGACACACAGTTAGGGCTATAAGGGCTCGCAGAGCATTCAGTTGTGATCGCGACCACTCTTCGCTCTTGGGGCGCCTTAGATCGCATCCATCCATCATGTGCCATGCCGATAAGCGTGTGCGGTCATGTTTTGCCATCTCATTCGATCACATGAGTGGTGGATCAGCTCCATGTTTCTGTCTCGACCATGCCACGTGGCCAAACCATCCAGGTATTTGCTTCTAGGTCTTCCGCTTGGTCTGTTCTCTTCGATCTTACCAGTTGTCACAAAGTTCTCCCATTCATTTCTTCTCATAACATGCCCAAAATATTGTGACTGTCAACGTCTAATTTCTCTAATCAGTTTACGAACTTCATTTGTTTCTTGAAGGATTTGTTCATTTATCTTTCTGTCTGTCCATGGTATTCTTTGCATTTTCCTCAGAAACTACACTTCTACAGCCATCAGATGTTTTTCAGCTTGACTGCTCATTGTACAACAGTGGTTCTCAACCGGTGAGGAATTCTCCCCCCCCCCCCCCCCCCCCCCCCCCCCCCCCCCCCCCAGGGGGGATTTTTAGGGTTTCCAGGGGGGGGGATGAAGATCATTTCAAGATCGCGTTAATACAAGAACCGATTACTTGATTTTGCTTTTTCCTTCATACTTCACAGTTATGCGCGTCTCATCCTTCTAAAATTCATTTTATAAAGTAAGTAGACCCACAAATCATGTTTTATGTGGATATCTAGACCTGTTTTAACATATTTACCTTCCATTTTTACGTATACTGTGTAGGTAGGGGTGGGGGGATTTTTAGGTAGGAAATATGAAAGGGGGGAATGACGTTTCGAAAATATGGTGAAAAGGGGGGGGGGGGGGGGGGCACGGGCCAAATTTTTGATAGGAAGGGGGGGGGGGGGGGAATGGACGTTCTGAAAATATGGTGAAGGGGGGGGGGAGGGCACGGGCCAAAAAAGGTTGAGAACCACTGTTGTACAAGCTTCACATGCATATAAAAGTACAGGTTTTATGTTGCACCTCAGCACTCTTTTTCTCGTTTCAATTGACATCTTTTTATTTGTCAACTAGCTGACCCGGCCCGGCTTCGCCCAGGCCCTGGTGAGGAGCATCTCATTTAATTCATATAAGCAGTCATATAAGTTCTCGTTCCCGTTACCGACTGTCTGTCTGTCTGTCTGTCTGTCTGTCTGTCTGTCTGTCTGTCTTTCTGTCTGTCTTTCTGTCTGTCTGTCTGTCTGACCCGGCCCGGCATCGCCCAAGTCCTGGTGTGGAGCATCTCATTTCATTCATATAAGTAGTCATATAAGCTCCCGTTCCCGTTCCCGACTATCTATCTGTCTGTCTGTCTGTCTATATGTCTGTCTGTCTGTCTGATCCGGCCCGGCTACGCCCAGCCCCTGATGGCGAGCATCTCATTTAATTCATATAAGTAGTCATATAAGTTCCCGTTCCCGACTCTGTCTGTCTGTCTGTCTGTCTGTCCGTCCCTCCCTCCCTCTCTGTCTGTCTGTCTGTCTGCCTGTCTGTCTAATCATTTATTGGTTGCAGTTAGAACAACCTTAGATAAACGAAGACCAACTTACAAAAAGCATTAGAAAGAGCACTTGAAAGGTCTTTACATCTCCCCAACAATTAACTTGGGTAAATGGAGCAGCGGCAGCAGCATCAGCAGAAGAAGGAAAAGGAGGAGTAGGAGCTGGGAGGAGGAAGAGGGAGGTGGAGGAGGGAGGAGTTAGGAGGGAGGAAGAGATAGGCGGAGAGAGGAGGAGGAGGGAGGAGGAAGGAGGAGGAGGAGGAGTAGGGAGGAATAGGAGGGAGGAGGAGGGATTAGGAGGAGGAGAGAGGAGGTAGGAGAAGGGAGGAGGAGGGAGGAGGAAGGAGGAGGCAGGAGGAGGAGGCAGGAGGAGCGAGGAGGAGGAGGAGGGTAGGAGGAGGAAGAGGGAGGGGGAGGAGGAGGGAGGAGGAAGGAGAAGGAGAAGGAGGGAGGAGAAGAACGCAGGAGGAGGAGGAGGAGGGAGATGGAGGAGGAGGGAGGAGGAGGAGAGAGGAGGAGGAGGGAGGAGGCGGAGGGAGGAGGTGGAGGGAGGAGGCGGAGGGAGGAGGCGGAGGGAGGAGGAGGGAGGAGGAAGAGGGAGAAGGATGAGGGAGGAGAAGGAGGGGAAGGATGAGGAGGGAGGAGGAGGGAGGAGGAGGAGGAGGAGGGAGGTGGAGAGAGGAGGAGGTAGGAGGAGGAGGGATGAGGGGGAGAGAGGAAGAGAAGGGAGGAGGAAGGAAGAGGAATGATTAGGAGGAGGGAGGAGGAAGAGGGAGAAGGAGGACGGAGAAGGAGGAGGAGGGAGGAGGAGGGAGGAGGAGGAGGTAGGAGGAGGAGGAAGAGGGAGGAGGAGGAGGGATGTGGAGGGAGGAGGAGGGAGGAGGTAGAGGTAGGAGGAGGGAAGAGGAGAGAGGATGAGAAGGGAGGAGGAGAAGGGAGGAGGCGAGGGAGGAGGAGGGGAGAAGGTAGGAGGGGGAGGGAGGAGAAGGGGGAGGAGGGATAAGGGGGAGGACGTAGAATTAGAAGGAGGGAGGAGGAGGGATTGGGAGGAGAGAGGAGGAGAAGGGAGGAGGAAGGAAGGGGAGTGATTAGGAGGTGGGAGGAGGGCGAGGAGGTAGGAGGAAGAGGGAGGAGGAGGGAGGAAGGAGGAGTAGGAGAAAGAGGGAAGAGGAGAAGGGAGAGGGAGGAGGGGGAGAGGAAGAGGGTAGGAGGAGGAGGAGTGGAGAGGAGGAGGAGGATTTTAACGCATATGCCTGTAGACAACTGCAGCGAAAAGGTGGGTCTGTCTATCTATCTGACCCGGCGTGGCTTTGCCCAGCTCCTGGAGGTAGCGTCTCATTAAATTCATACAACAAAAAAAGTAACTTAAAAGAATGTCCTTCCACACACCATCCATTATTTTTAATGAAAACTCTTTCTAATCACCTGCATGACTACAGTAACTTCTTAAGCATAAAAAGATGAGTTACAATGTTATGCATTGTGCATTATTTTTATGAAAACTTTGAAAATGCCTTACAGATTGTATCATTATTTATTATAACTCATATGCCGGTACATAACTATGGACAAAGAGTTTATAAATCTTTGAAAACGATGCCACACTATTACTATAAGTTATACAGAAAAGTTATGCCCCTTGAAATAACTTTTACAGAGTTAAGTCCCCTGAGATATATTAAATTATAATGAAAAGTGAAAAATGAAATAATATTGGGTAAGCAGCCGATTTCACACTAAAAACATATGACAGTGGGCTGCACTGGAATGAAAGGAAGACGTGTAGAAAATTTCATCTCAATCGGATGGGCCGTTCGCGAGCGCATAAAGGACATACGGACATACAGACAGACAGACAGACAGACAGACAGACAGACGGAGATCGCAATTTATATATAAGATGTGTTTTTCATCTTGCTAAAGACTACTTTTGCCATGGTGATTCTTGTTATAATCTCTTCAAGGCATCTCCCATAAGATGTTATGACTGTTCCGAGATAATTGTACCTTTTCACTTGTTGAAGAATATTCCCGTTTACTTGTATATTACGTTGTGGTATTTCGTTCTTCCTAGTGACGACCATAATCTGTGTCTTTTTACAATTTAATTCTAACCCTAGTTGTTCACAGGGAAGATCTAAACCAACAAGAAGAATTTTCACCCAACCACCATGGTGGACACCAGAGATGGAGAATTCATGGAGGGAAAAGAGGCCGGAATTAGGAATTGGCAGAGGGTGCGGAGAGCAACCAATTCAGTTGACACAGATTTGGAAGAGGCTGAAAGGTATAAAAAAGTAAAGGTGCAGGATTTTAAACTCCAGGCAGCAGAGGCAAAGAGGATTAAGTTAGAACAGTTTACCAATGAAGTCGGTGGGGATGTGAAATGGGAAAGTTCTGGAGGCTGTACCGGCATATGAAGAGACAGGTGATGCCTGGTACACATGGTACCGTTTATGATGATAACAACCGACCTATGACAACTGACGAGGACAAAGGGGAGGCTTTTTTTTGCGCTATTTTTAAAACCAGACGGATCAGCAAGATAGGGCTATTAGAGATAACGTCAGAGAAGCCTTGTCACGGTTCACTAGGAAGGAGGACTTTGGGAGTAAAGTGGAGGACATTAGACGGGTACTGAAACGGGCTAAAGACACAGCGCAAGGTCCAGGTGGGGTGAGGTACTCCCATATGAGGAACATAAATGATGGGGATTTGGAGGAGATGGCTCTTTGTTTCAACCTAAGCATCAATACGGCGGAAATACCCCACGATTGGTCCCACTCCAAAAGCCAGGTAAGGATCAGTCCAGACTTAATGGATACCGAATCATAACCCTGCAAAACACGTATGGCGAAGTCCTCGAAAAGATAGTAGCGCGCAGGCTCCAGCGACATTTGGAAAGCCGTAATCTGCTTCCTCAACGACTCGGGAGTTACCGACCTGGAAATAAACCTGGGCCAATGCTGCAATTTTTGCATTCGATGTCTACGAGGGCTTCCATGATAAACAAGAGTCAGTGGCGGTAGCTCTTGACCTGGAGGATGCGTATAACAGGGTCAGGTATTATCGGTTGATACTCACACTGTTGGACATGGAAGTCTGCCCTTGTCTTGTTAGATGGGTTGCGGCAGTCCTTTGTGAGCGTAAGGTTGCACTGCGCATGGATTCATGGACTTCTTACCCCTGTACTATTACACCTGGGTTGCCACAGGGATCTGCCTTGTCCCCAGTGCTCTTTAATGTCTACACCAGCAAATGCTCTTTAATGTCTACACCAGCAAAATCGCAGCTATTGAGACACCAGATTTTGGTAGAGTCTTGACATTTGCAGATGATGTGCTGGTGTACAGACAGGGCAGAGACAGGGCCAGTTTGGCGAAAGACTTACAGGTGGCAGTAAACAGGGTAGCCGAGTGGTGCAGGGACGCAGGAGCCATTATACACCCAGACAAGGCATCGGTTGTGTGGTACTCCCTCGATAACCGCATCGTCAAGGCAGATGTCCCAGGTATTATGTTGAATGGATGTCCTCTTAGTCGAGAGAGTAAATTGAAGTACTTGGGTATCACCTTTGACAGATGTTTGTCTTTTAAGGATCATGTGGAGGCTTTGGTGGTGAAGGCTGGTAGGGGACTTAATGCATTGAGGGCTATTGCAGCAACCGGGGTAGATCAGAGGATATTGTATAGGCTCTTTCAGCAGCTAATAATTTCTGTCATTGAGTATGGTTTGGGGCTGCTGACAGTATCATAGAGCCAGCTTAAAAGGTTGGAGCGCATACAAAATGCCGCCATGCAGTTAATCCTGGGGTGCACAAAGGACACACCAATTATATGCATGAGGCATATCCTGGCGCTACCAACAATGGCGGATAGGCGTAGGGTCTTTCAGGCCAAATGGTACCTGAGAGTCGCTGCAGACATGGATCACCCGTGAGACCATCAGCGTGAGGAATGGAGGTATAGAGAGAGTATACATCCATTAGGAATAGTCTGTATGTGTTTCCAGGAGTCAGTTGGAGAGAGATAAATAAATGAGAGTAACGTATGTGTTGTATCCTTGGCATATGACGGGAGAACCGCACCTAGAGGTTGAAACATGCTGTCAAGAAACTCTGATATCAGTTCATGCGGGCATGAGCAGGCGGAAACTATCGGACATCCTAGATTGTTTTGTTTATGTATTTTGGGTAGCATGTATAGGGTGGGTTTGCCCAAGTTAGAGTCATGGATATGTAGTGAAGTGGCACCTGGGTGATAGGGTATTCTCACGTACGAACTGTTTGATGGTGTCACGAATCTTCCGGTTATATGAGAGAGTGGGGTCTTCGGCACAGGGGGAATAATTATTAGGATTATTAAGTGGGACATGCCTTCCTCGACATATAGATCTTTACGCCAAACGACTACCGCACCTCCCTTATCCGCAGGTTTGATGACTATGTCCTGTCGGCGCTGTAGTTGAGATAAGGCACGCCATTCGGGAGGTGATAGATTGGAGCGTTTCAGGCGAGGGAAGGAAAGTTCCTTAATATCATGGAGTGTGTTGGCTATGTATAGGTCAAACGTGTTGGAGACTCCGGATGGTGGGGTCCATGTGGAACGGGATTTTATCGTGTCTGTGTTTAGTATGTCTCTTCGTTTCGCAGGAGCTAAATATGCTTAATTATTTGCAATTCATAGTGTTATATCCTGCAGCAGCCACAGCTTTTTCTTTTGTATCATGCAACAGTCATAACATCTGACGGGAGTGTCTTAAAGATATTAGAATAGGAATCGCTATGGCAAAGGTTACCGTTCGCAAGATGGAAAACATACTGATCAATAAAACATATCAATTGAAACGAGAAAAAGAGTGTTAAGGTGCCACATAAAATTGTACTTCTATATGGATGTGAAGCTTGGACGACGAGCAGCCAAGCTGAAAAACATCTAATGTCGCTTCTATAGAAAATGCAAAGAATGCCATGGACAGACAGAAAAACCAATGACCACGTCCTACAAGAAACAAATGAAAACCGTGAACTGATTAGATACATTAGACATAGTCAACATTTTATGGGCACGTTATGAGAAGGGGGAAAAACACAAGAGAACTTGGTGACAACTGGCAAGAATGAGGGGAAAACAGCATGGGAAATGCAGAGAAGCTTGACCACGTGGTATCTAGACAAAAACACAGAGCTTATTCACGACTCTGGTGATTGAGTGAGATGGCGAAACATGACCGCCACGTTTATCGGTATGACACATTATATATATATATAGGTACTTTAATTTTAATTCACCGCAACAAAGAAGAATCCCCTTCGAGCCTCATTTGCATCGGTCCGGCAATCACTTTCCGGTTTAGTGTTCGGTGGACTGCTGGACCGATCAATGGATGTTTTTTTTTTTAGTTTTGGGCCCGTAGGGCCCTCACTGTCGTCTACGGACCCAAAAACTTAAAAACATCCATCGATCGGTCTAGCAGTCCACTGAACACTAAACCGGATAATGATTGCCGGACCGATGCAAATGAGGCTCGAAGGGGATTCTTCTTTGCTCGTGGTTTGTTTGCGGTGAATTAAAATTATATATATATCTATATATATTATATATATATATATATATATATATATATATATATATAATATATATATATATATATATATAGTCGTAGGAACTCCGAAGCTGAGAAAACACGGCACGGTGCTTCAGATCATCAGATGAACCCTCTCCCAAGCATTTCGGACCCTTTAATTTCTTAATTCTTTCTGGGGGCGGTCCCGCAGGGTCATGGCTCCGGGCGTCTGTCCCTTGCCGTAGAGACGTTCGTTCTGTCATATTAGTTATCCCTGATGTTAAGCTTGTTCCATCGCTGTTACTTTGTCCATTCTCAAGCTCTCCCACCCTCGGCGGGGAGGGCCCGTGCAACCAGTGCCTGCCCCTTGGCACGTGTGGTCGTGGGAAGCGAGCTTCATCCCCGCCACGGCCTCCGTCGCCTCCATACGTCTTCGCTGCCGTGTGCCTTCCCCGTACCCCGTTCACGGCGCCGCATCCTTCTAGGAAGACGGTTCTTCCTCTCTCTCTGCAACTGACTAGACCCCGTAGTACGCATATCGCGTGAAAACGTGAGGTGTTTGTTATTGTTCAGGCTTGTTAAATTACGCTCGGTCTGGGTGCTACCTACGGTCGATTATCGCTATCTTGTGGAGGTTGGACGTCGGCCGACATTTGTATGATAGATTGCACTCAGGCTCACCCCTACGCTTGGAGGAAGGGCTTAAGAGCTGACCCGAGACGTAGTAAAGTTCGAGGTCTTAGTTGAGTAATTGTTGGCACTGCAGTTACCGCTTCTAAACATACTAGTTCCGAGACTCCAATGTAGAGATTCCAGCTTAGGTTGCGGCAATTCCACAGCCAGCACGAGGCCTTTTCGGCTGCCTCAGACAGTTGTTTTTGGGCTCGAGCTCTTAATCGTCCTTTCAAGCCCATTCGCTTCAACACATCAACCACAGAGTGGGAGACCAGACCCCTCGCGCCTACCTCGACTTCGAACAGCCCGACGGTGTAACCCTCCCGCCTAAGATCTGCGACCATGTCATCGAACTTCGCCATCTTGAACACGTGTCGCTCCTCAACATTTGATTCCTACGGGACAGTCAGCTCATTCAGCGTTAGCTGCTTGACCGACGAGGAGCTAAGTACGATGTCATGTCTCAAGCCAGTCTTTCGGATCACCTCAGGGTATTTGTCATGGTCCTTTAGGTCTACTATCAGTTCCCACTACCTCGCACCATCGAAGACGGTAGCAAGCTGCAAGTCGTCAGCTTTACTATTCTTGCGCCCTGTTCGGACGAAGGAAATCTCCATCGGCCTCGATCTGTGCCCTTCATCAGTGCTATGTCCACTATGGCGGCCAACTGGGTCAGGTCCTCCTTCTTCTTTCGTTCGCTTGAAATATGTCTATATCTGCAATGTCGTCTCTTGCATGAATTGAACTGTTTTTTTTTCAGTTCACACAGTGGTCCATAGAGTTTATCTTCCACTGTCGTCTCTCTAGGCCAGAATGTTTGCCTAGATATGTTATATTTTGGGCAGTCTTTTTTTTTTTTATGTGCTCTGCTGTCTGCGACGCCAATCCACATGTGCACATGGCTGTTTCACCAATCTTGAATTTTGTATACATGTGGTTGCGTAATTATTGTGTCCTGTTCTGAGGCGCAGAATAATGACTTGTTCTGGTCTGTAAATAACGGTGGTAGTCATCTTGAGCAGGTTTGGTGGCTTTCTGACTGATTTGATCATTCTTTTCTTTTGGCGGTATGCTAACGGGCACATCAGGCTGTTCTTCTTTGGCTCCTTCCTTAGCCAATTGATCAGCTCTGTCCGTTTCCGGGTACTCCACAGTGGGATTGTATCCACTGTATGGTGACTTTATGCTGACTGCTAAGTTCAGAAAGTAGTGTCCTTAGTACTGGCAATTTCCCAGAGAGGAGCGCCTCGAGTACTGATTTTGCATCTGTTAGTACAACCACAGGTTGTGTACCATGGTTGGTATCTAATAATTTCTCTGTTGCTATCTTGATTGCCTCATTTCAGCATCATAGTTATGGCAGTACTTTCCTGTCGGTACTTTGGCTGTGTCCCTAGTATTATTTGGATATTCTATGTACACTCCCGCTCCTCCATTTCGAACAGCATTTTTGTGCTGACCCATCTGTTGTAGACTCGGATCCAGAGGTCCTGTGGGTATTCTTCATCAAGGAAGCTGAGAGTGGCTGTTCTTGCGCTGCACATGTTCTGTTCTTCCTTGTCAAATATTACTCTAACTTGTGTCTGGATTTGTAACGATAGTCTATGCTCATCTTTCCATGGAGTTCGCTCTGGAATAGTGTTAGGGGGATACCAACTGTGGGCAGATCAGTGGTTTCTCTGCAGAGTCGTTTGGCCTGGTGGATAAAACTACTTCTTTTCAACCGCCCCATAGCTAGGTTTTCAAATCGGTTCTTCATAGGGTGGCCTGGCAAGCTGAGGAACTTTTCTGCTTGTATTAGCGTTTTCGTATCTCTGCGCTCACTCAGTGCCTGTGTCCTCCCCATCTTCTCCATTTCCACTATAGGGGTTGATCTCATCCCTCCCGTGGTGACTCTAAGTGCTTGATTTTGCACCTTGTCCAGCTCTTGTAGTGTGGTTTTTTATGCTGAACACCACGCAGTTGATCCATATTCCAGGTGTGGTCGTATGCTCTGTTGGTAAACTTTGCTAAATATTTTCGTACTGGCTCCCCATGTGGTTCCACTTAGCTTTCTCAGGATGGCTATTTTCCTTCTGGCTTTTGCTACTGCTTTGTTGATGTGCTTTCTCCATGTCAGCTTGCCATCAAATGTTACTCCAAGGTATGTTGGTTCTTTATCTTCTCTTAGGGGTGTTCCATTTATCTGGATGATCCCTGCCTTTTGTTTTGGAGAGAGGGTAAATAGGGTGGTGCTGCACTTGTCAGTGTTTATGCTGACACACCATCTATTTGCCCATGCAGCAAATGTATCTACAGCTCTTTGTAGCAATCTGGTGGCCACTGATGCATATTCATTTGTGCTCCATAGAACCAGGTCATCGGCGTACATTGCCGCTTTAATTCCATGCGGTAGGTGAGCAACAAGATCATTGATGAAGATTAGAAAAAGTGTGGGGGACAAGACTCCGCCCTGGGGGACACCGTGACGCAGTAGTATTTTCTTGCTCTTGAGTCCGTCTATCTGTACTCGGGCTCTTCTGTTGTGCAAGTATGCTTTCACCCATTTGTACATTCTTCCATTGACTTTGCAGTTTCTCAGTTTCTCATCAGACCTTCTTTCCAGACTTTGTCAAAGGCTTTCTTCAGATCTATCCATGCCGCAAGCACCAGCTTCTTCTCTTGGAATGCATCCTCAATTTCTTGAGAGAGGTGGGTTGTCTGATCTTCCGTAGAGTAGCACTGCCTAAAGCCAGCCTGCTGTGGCACAAGGATGTTTTTACTTTCAATGTACCACTGCAGTCTGTGATTGATGATGCGCTCCAGTGTTTTGCAGAGACAGCTGGTGAGGCTAATTGGTCTGTAGCTAGAGGCAATGGAACCATCTTTCCCTGATTTTAGGAGGGGTATCATGATTGCTTCTCTCCAGGCTTGTGGAACACTGCCTAAGGTCCAGCTGTTATTGAAGATCTGCAACAGCTTTGTTTTGGCCTCTGTTCCTAGGTTCCTGATCATTTCATTGGAGATACCATCAGCTCCTGATGACTTTCTCATTTTCAGTTTGATATGGCTAGCTCCAGTTCGCTGATTGTGATGGGTGCCTCCAGAACCTCATGTACTATTTCCTTCTGTCCTGTATGTTGCCGTTTCTCTCGAATCTCTTGTTGTTTTCTCTGGACTAATTTTGATATTGCTATCTTGTGCGAACGAGTCCGCAAAATGGTCAGCTGCTTGCTTTCTTGTTAAGATTGTTCCATCTTTATGTGCGCAATTTTTGAGTTTCTCCCTGTGCCCTCGTAATTAAGCTGTTTTATTAGCTTCCACAATTTCCTTGTGTCTCTTTCAAAGTTCAGAAGACTCCGTTTTCTCCTGCCAGCTTTTCCGTCTAGCTTGCAGCTTGGCCCTTTGAAATTTGGCTTTTGCATGCTGGAATTTATTGTTGTTCTCTTGGCTGGGTGTTGCCTCTGCTTGCTTTCTACACACTTCAACATCATTATGCAACTGTTCCAGATGCACTACTCCAGTAGGGTTTATATTGTTTTACGGGCTCCTCTTGGTACTGTTTCTCGCGCTGCCTGTAGTATGCATTTCCCAAACTCTTCAACTACTTATTTATGTCTTTCTCAGTGTTCAGGTTTCTAACCAATATGCTGGTGCGATGCTTGTACATTGCCCAGTCTGCTTTCTTGTAGTTCCACCTTGAGAGGGTGCTGCTTTCACTTACAAGCTCATTTTCTACGGTTAGAAAGACTGGCCGATGGTCACTGCCACCAAGTTGTTTCCCAACAATTCGTGTAATGTTCCACTCCAGGTCTGGTGAATGAAAAGCCAGGTCAGGTGTAGTTGTAGAGTGCCATGATCTTGAGTAGAAAGTATGTGGGTCGGACGGCTTGTTAATCAACATGAATCTATTCTCATCCTGCCAGTCTTCCAGTCTCTCTCCTCTCTGGTCCATGTGATCATAGCCCCAGCTCTGCGAGTGGCTGTTGAAATCGCCACACACAATCATTTTTTCTTTTAGTGGTAGTGTGTCCAGTGCCTGTGGGCGGTCACTTGGACAGTAGTAATTGATCAGATGTAGATCTGTATACCTGTCTTAAGTTTAAGTGTCTGATACTCAGCCCCTTCCATGTAGACTTTGATTTGGGAAGGCCATGATGTTATTTCTTACAAGGGTCAGTATCCCACCTTTCGCCTGTCCTTTCGGTCAGATCGGTAACACTGGTAGCCTCTGATTTTGAAGGCTATATTTTCATTGAGGTGAGTTTCTTGCAAGCAACATATGCTTACTTTTTCTTGGTCCAAGATGTTTTCTCAATTCTATTTTTTTGTTGCTGACTCCCTCCGCATTCCAGTGCATTATTTTAAGTCTTCGTTTGGTAAGGCCAGTCATCCTATTCTCATGTACCCCTGGCTCCACAGGACATCTGAGAAGGACCTCCAGTAGTTGGGTTGGACCCTTTCGAGACATAGGGCCCGGCACTGCACCTGCCTGGGGGTCCAAAGCAGGGCGAGCACCATAACGATTAGCAGTAGTCGACATATTCCATTTTGCGTGATTGCGTGGCATCCTGATTTCTGTGGTGCGACTCTTGGCTGGTTGCCTCCGACTTCAGCACCTTTCTTTGCTAGAGCAGACTGTGGTCTCACTCGAGTGTAGATGTGTACACGCGCACACACCTGTCTGCGCATGCATGTACGTGCATACACATCTAGAGCATACTGGTTATTTTCCGGCGCCAGAGATTCGCCGTCGCCCCTTCTCCTGTTAGTTTAAACAGGTCCGCCGCGTGAAGGCCAGGAGTTGGACTTTTGCTGCATAGGTTATGTATTCACGAGCCATTGAGGTATTTAAGCAATGTTGGGCGCTCACCCCAACACCACGCCTCGGCTACATACAGCAACATTTGGAACCCGGTCAGGTCCTTGTTGTGCAGCCACGTAAACCGCCCTTGGGTCAGATCGACCTTGCAACCAGACAGCACGTCCTCCATTGTCTGGACTATCTGGGCTGCCTTACAGACGGGACAGAGCGGGTCATCGGTTTTCCCTCACTTGACCAAGTTGGCAAATGATGGCAGGGCATCGTAGAGGGATCGGATGACGAAACTCAAGCGCAGTGGTGCCGTGGGTCAGATCTCATTCCACGTAATGGATCTCTGCACTACTGCCTACCATGACATCCACTGCGCCTGCTAGGCAGCCTTGCGGACTCTTCTGTCATCTTCCCCCTTGCGGATCTCCTTGACCACCAGGTCCCTGCGTTTCTTGGCATTCGCTTTCGACCACATCGGATAATTCACTTGGAATCCGAACCCTTGCTTGCCAAGCTGGGTGTGGCCCATTACCTCATTCAGCTGGAGTATAGCCTGAGCTTCTTCGACTGCGCAGACATCCTTCCACTTCCTCCCCGTCTCCAAGGCGAGAGCCGAGGCACTGACTGTAATATCTGGAGACTCGCGCTTCATCATCGCGAGTCTGGCTTACTGGTCACTATTGCAAGAGCACAATCAAAAATCACAAATGGCAGAAAGAACAGTGAGACTGGAACCTTCACCAGCACACATATAACAAACTGACACAGGTTAAACAACATCAAAACCTAATCAGCTGGTGGTGATCTGAGATTACCCTCATCAGCACGCCACAACTTTCTGAGCGAACGGCTCCATACTCTCATAAGTCACTGGTGCGATTCGAACCGCTTTCAATTCTCGTGCACTCACGTCAACCATGAGAGTATTCGGGATTACGGAGAAAGCTGCTAACCCCTTGGCCAGGGAGCCGGCAAATGTTATCTATATAAATGAAATAGGTAAAACTGGTAAGCTGTGGACATCCACGAAAACAAAAGAGCACAAGTAAAAGGCCGAATTGTACAGCAAGTGTTATTATGCCAGAAGTCTTGGATGCCACCAGACCTCACAGGTAAGCAAACACAATAACATACAACCATATACAAACAACCGTAAAGAGGGTCCCATGAAGACACAATACCGCAGAGCCACGTGAGACACATACATCAGCGGAGAGAGACAGTCACAAGAGTAAACAGAGAGCTGTTTCACTAGATTAGGTCAGATTAGAAGTGGGAGGGTGACGGATTGGCTTGCAGATTGACGAACGCATTTAGTTGGAGTAGATCGGGTACGATTCTTCTTCTTCTTCATTAATCCGTATTTCTATTGGTTTTGTTGTAACTGTGTTGTGTCAGATTGCAGCAGAGCTGTGGCATTTGCGTCTTTCGGATGATGCGACCGACTTTTTCCAGCAATTGTTGACCGGGATAACAAATCCATTTCGATTCTCGTCCACCGGACATATGATTCCGTCACGCAGCAGAAAGTACACACGGCGACCAATAGAACCCACATATCAGATTATGACACAATCGATGCACATCATTCCCTCGAGATTTAGGACAAGCCGGTGAGTGCCAGCGACTCACCGGCATTGACCGTCAATGACCGTCAAGCCAGTTCATCACCAACACTGACCATTAAATCAGTTCATCACCTACAATGACCGTAAAACCAGCTCATCATCCAAAATGACCGCCAAACTATTTAATTGACCAAGAAACCAGTTCATCACCGACAATGACCGCCAAATTAGTTAATTGACCATGAAACCAGTTCATCACCCACAATGACCGTCAAACTAGTTAATTGACCATCAAACCCGTTCATCACCCACAATGACCATCAAACCCGTTCATCACCCACAATGACCATGAAATCAGTTCATCACCAACAGTGATCGTCAAACCCGTTCATCACACACCATGACCGTCAAACCAGTTCATCAGGCACAATGATCGTCACACTAGTTAATTAACCATGAAACCAGTTCATCACCCACAATAATTTACAACACTGCTATGGAAATCCTGGGTCCACCTCCCCGAAAGCATAAAGACTGGTTTGATGAAAATTCTGAAGACATCAACCAATTTCTGGTCGAGAAACATCTTCTCTTTAAGGCAAATTTGAATGACCTGAAGTCAACATAAAAAAAGATGCCTTCAAGAACATTCAGAGAGTAGTGCAGCAGAAACTTCGGCACATGCGGGACTCCTGGCTGAGAAGCAAAGCTGATGAAATTCAGGGCTTTGCTGACAGACATGATATG
>JACEFZ010028231.1:0-145000 GCA_014155875.1 Cepaea nemoralis
CGTTATTGAATGCAGACAACGAACAGGGTGTTCAGCAATTCGTGAATCATGTTATTGTATACGCTGGGCAATTAGTGTTAGAATTAAATTGTAAGAAAACAGAAATGATGGTCATCTTAAAAGAAGACAGAAGTACCGCAACGTACATTTTTTTTAAACATGAAAATTTCTTAAGCAGACGAATCCGTGCAACTATTTTGAAACAGTAAAAAATAGTTACAGTACATAGTAGAATGATGGAAGATATCGTGTAAAGATTAGAAGAATAATCGACAAGACAAAGGTACCCTTTTGCAAGATGGGAAAACATATTCACCAATAAAAGGTTGTCAACCTGCAGTGAGAAAAAGAGTTGTCAAGTGCTATATAGAACCTATGCTATTGTATGCCTGTGAAACGTGGACAAAGAATATACTAGCTGAGAAACATCTAATGGGCGTGGAAGTGTGGTTTCTGTGGAAAATACAAAGAATACCTTTAAAGGGCAGAAAAATGAATGCGATAATTTTTCAAAGATTCTACACAGAGACTTTCGACAGAGTAAGACATGCCACCATGGTATATACGCTTGCAGATCTACAAATTGATGGGAAAGACATTAGACTTATAAACAACATATATTGGAAACGACAAGCTGCCATAAGGATTGATAATGAAGTGGGACAATATCAACCTATTAAGAGAGGTGTTAGGCAGGGATATGTAATGTCTCCAGATCTTTTTTCCCTATACAGTGAAAATATTTTCAGGAATGTACAAGATATAAATGGAATCAGCATTGGCGGACGAAACATCAATAACATTAGATATGCAGATGATACAGTATTGATTGCAGACAATGCACAAGATCTACAACAATTAGTAGACGCAGTTGTTGTACACAGTGAGTAGCTGGGTTGGAATTAAATTGTAAGAAGACACAGGTTATGGTCGTCACTAGGAAGAACGAAGTACCACAATGTAATATACAAGTAAATGGGAATATTCTTCAACAAGTGAATCGGTACAATTATCTCGGAACAGTCATAACATCTTATGGGAGATGCCTTGAAGAGATTAGAACAAGAATCGCCATGGCGAAAGTAGCCTTTAGCAAGATGAAAAACATTCTGACCAATAAAAAGATGTCAATTGAAACGAGAAAAGAGTGTTGAGGGGATACATAGAGCCTGTTCTTTTTTATGGATGTGAAACTTGGACAATGTGCAGTCAAGCTGAAAAACATCTGATGGCTGCAGAAATGTGGTTTCTGAGGAAAATGCTAAAGAATACCATGGAACAGACAGAAAAACTAATGACCAAGTACTACAGGAGACAAATGAAAATCGTAAATTGATTAGAGAAATTAGACGTAGACAGTCAAATTTTTTGGACATGTTATGAGAAGAAATGGATTGGAGAACTTAGTGACAACTGGCAAGATCGAAGGGAACAGACCAAGAGGAAGACGAGAGGAAAATACCTGGATGGCTTGGCCACATGGCATGGACGAGACAGGAACACTGAGCTGATCCACGACTCTGGTGATCGAGTGAACTTGTGAGTCATGACCGCCCACGCTTTCCGACATGGCACATGATTGATTGATTAAATCTTTCATCAAGCTAATAAAAACCGTAAACTTTTTGGAGAAAGAAGACATAAACGATCAAGATGTTTTGGCCGTATTATGAAGAGTAATACACTTGATAACTTAGTGACAACTATCAAAATTGGTGGGGAAAGAGCAAAGAGTAGACAGAGAGATTAATTCCTGGATGTCCTGGCCACATCGCAAAAATGAGATAGGGTGACTTACCTGATTCAAAACTGGTGATTGTAGGTGATGAATATGATGATGATAGTTTTCCTTTTGTATACTGACTAGGCCGGTCTCTCTGACCGAGGGGTTACAACACTTTCTCCGTAATCCCGTTTATCACGCAGAGTCTCGTAGCGGGCGAGAACTGGGAGCGGTTCGACCCCCGCTGGTGACTTGCGGGATACTGAGCCGGCCGCTCAGAAAGCAATGGCAAACTACTGAGCGTAATCTTGCCAAGAAATCAACATACAGCTGAAAGATGCTGATGTTGACAGCGATGTCCTGTAAAGGATATGCAAAACATTTAAAAACTGACTAGCGTCTTCTTATCTTTGCGTTTCTTCTTTCCTGATTATGGGCGCCAAACAATACTTATGAATTAATGCCCCATGTTTTTTCCAAAGGTCTAAGTCTTCCCCAGAAGATTTTAGTTTTTGCGCGCATTTCCACAAAATGTAAGCTCTAGCTGCACTGTGTCTATACCCCATAGTGTTTCAATAATAATTAATGATCATTATAATTTTGTTGTTATCCTTGGGCCCTCTTTTCTCTTGCTGTCCTATGCCAGTGCTTAGTTGGCTAAATGGTTAAACTACTCTTTATTTTTTTCCCAGAAATATTGTCAGCTATTTCATTGCATGCACTTATCGCCGCCTTGCTCGTTTTCACACGCAAGAGCATTTTTGTATTTATTTGTTTCATTCAATAATACACATTTGAAGATCGTTGTGGTTTTTCGTTATAAAATTAAGTTTTTGTTAAGTTCACTTAGTAATCAGTGTAATTTAATTTAGCTGTGTGGCTAGGAGAGAATGGCCCTAAAGATGACAGCAACAAACAGATTGTTCAATATCAGCAAGGCCTGAATAATCCTTCATGGAGGTCAGTATGGCAGAATGGATAAGAGAATTTACTCTAAAACTTCCGGTTTGCTGATACCAAGGTAGCAGGCTCAACACCTTAACGGGTCGGTTGGACTAAACTGTTGACCTCTCGTCCTTGACTTTGGGACGTAAATTACGAATACACCTCAGAAGTAGGAGTGGGTTCGCCTGATGGCGACAGACACTCGTAATAGGGAAAGATAATCCACACATTAATCAAAACAATCAGTCTGATGCACTAGACATAGTTACACATGTAAGGACTGTCGGCGTCCTGAGAGTTGAGAGAGGACATATGACAAGGACAGGACATAAGTATGCCATGAACAGAACATGGATATGACATAGACGGGACTAGAGTACCATCTACAGACAGGACATAAGGACATAAGACATAGACAGGACAAGGTCTTTGAGCAAACAGTACAACCTTGCATTACATGACCTGAGACACCAGTCAACAGACGGGGTGAGGACAGGGCGACAGCCAGAATACCTAGACATCGGACAGCACGATTATTACGGACCACACGGGGTCACATTACCACGTGACCACACGACTGAGGGCTAGAGAGGGTCAGACTGGACGGGACCGTGATAGAGGAAGGATGCATGTGGCTTGGCGAGCGAATGTACTGATTGCCGACATGAAAGCTTGCCTTTGCTGAGCGAATGAGGCAGTGATTTGCCGATGCATCTGTGTGTGAGACAGAACTACATTACGAAAGCATGAATGCCTTTTGGTGGCTGAATATTTAATCATATGTATATTTTATCATAGTCATGAATGTATTCCATGTGCCAACGCGACTGTATACGTTGAATAAATAATATTAGTTTTACATGCATTTACGGCTGACACCTTTGTGTATGCATGTATCTATTGTCTCTGTCACACCCACGACAACGAGTAATACTTGAGACGTTGACAGGACTATGTTTGACTTCAAAGCAAATGAAGGCACACACACACAATTATGACTTAGTTCCACCCCTGGTAAGTGTGCAACACACTCTCTCCAAGTAAGTGCCTGAGCCGTCATCGCAGGCCATAACTGTGACCCTGGTACAGCCTCTCAGCACGAAACTTGGAATCCCGGCAGGCTTGATCATAGCGGAGACTGTCGTCCATTCTCGACTTGTTGACCAGACTAGTGCCTGCCAAGGATGTTCCTCGTGGATGTGAATTGAAGTCTTGGTCAGGGCACACACTGACCCAGGTACATACGCGTCTCTGCATCGCAAAACACGCCCTTTAAATGTTATTATTATCATCAAGTGCCTGGGAAAACGGAGATGTTTCCAAGGCACCAGGGTCAGGTTTTTATACTGGCTAAGACCTACTAAACACGTCCTAGTCGTGCGTCCTGGGCAACAGGTTCCTTCGGGGTCCTGGCTAACGTAGTAGGATCGCTGATCTTCCGAAGTTGGAGAGTATCTGCCTGCACGGCGAATAACCGCCAGTCTGCACACCAGGAATCCAGACATGGGACAGCGGATACTCACGCAAACCTCAGTCCGGTATGACACACACTGATGTTAGACAATAGGATGTCTTCATCCGACATACAAGACTTCACGCTGGAGTTCACAGCCAGCGAAAGCAAGCCAAGCATCAAGTGCCTAACCTGCTGTTCTTTATCGACCATGATTCTCGAGGGCATGTACTAACTAGTTCACGCGCTGACACCCTTTCCGCACACCAGTAATCCAGACATGGGACAGCGGATACTCACGCAAACCTCAGTCCGGTATGACATCACACTGATGTTAGACAATAGGATGTCTTCATCCGACATACAAGACTTCACGCTGGAGTTCACAGCCAGCGAAAGCAAGCAAGCATCAAGTGCCTAACCTGCTGTTCTTTATCGACCATGATTCTCGAGGCATGTACTAACTAGTTCAATCGCTGACACCCTTTCCTGCAGCGACACAAGATTGTTAGGATTTCGTCTCATTGTCTTCTTTTATCTCTGTCCTCAAATATTTTCTATTGACACAATATGCTCTAGTTTATGTTTTCTCATAATATGCCGAAAAATTATGACTGCTTCTAAATGACATTTGTGATAAGTTGTTTTTTGTGTAATAACCTCTTTTAACACGTTTGATTACACAATTTGGCTGTCCGGGGAATTTTCAACACTCTTCTATAGAACCACATCTCAACAGCTCTTGTGTATGTTTTTTACACTGATTTACAACTTGTTTCAGATGTCACAGCCTTATGTTAAAACAGGTCCTATCTAACACGGAAGAATTCTTTTTTGTCCCCCCTAGACTCAGTGGCAAAGATTTATTGCTAAAACAAAATAATTTACAAAATGTGCATATCCTTTACAGGACATCGCTGTCAATATCAGCATCTTTCAGCTGATTGTCGATTTTTGGTAAGATTACGCTCAGTAGTTTGGCATTGCTTTCTGAGCGACCGGCTCACATACCCCGTAAGTTACCGACGCTGTTAGAACCGCTACCAATTCTCGCCGTCGTCACGTTACTCACGAGAGTATACGGGATTACAAAGAAAGTCGCTAACTCCTAGGCCAGGGAGGCCGGCAAATAAAATAACAAGAACAAAAATAATATAACAAGAAGAAATACTGTTGGAATTTGTATTAATCATCAGCATTTAAAGGCTTGTTCTATGCAAAATGTTTCCCGTATAACAATCTTTATGAATGTCTCTCTGTCATAAGCTAGGTTCCCTGCATCTGTTATGTTATGTGAACATTTTATCACACTTTGAAACACTTTATGTTGTTGCCTTCCTTCTCTCCGTTTCCCAGCACATCTCCTTCAGTAAGCATCTTTTCTACACATTCAAGTCTTTTCACTTGCCCAAATATCCAAGTTTCACATCCGATACGTTGACACAGAAACACTCTTGTTCTCAGTACTTCAACTTTGTTCTGCTGTCTGCTCTTTATATGAATGTATAAGTACTTCATAATCCCTGGGATGTGGGGAGAGCTGACAATTACGTAAACTGTCCAGTAGAAAAATAAAACGGTCTGACGTCTTAAAATAATATTGCAAACAAGAACATAAAGGCCACTGCGAGAGTATCTAACTAAGAATGTGTGCGAGATATATATAGCCAACTTCAGTCATTTCTGGATATCCTAATATAAGAATTCATACGCGATATTTATAGCCAACTGAAGTCATTTCTCCTGGTCTCCCTGGTCTAGCGATTACACGACTTTCTCCGTAATTCCGTATACTCTCGTGAGTAATGTGACGTGCGCGAGAATTGGTAGCGGTTCTCTCCGCGTCAGTAGCTTACGGGGTGTGTGAGCCGGTCGCTCAGAAAGCAGTGGCAAACTACTGAGCGTAATCTTGCCAAGAAATCAACAATCAGCTGAAAGATGCTGATGTTCACAGCGATGTCCTGTAAAAGATATGCGAATTAAAAAAATATAAGAATTCAAACTATATATATATATATATATATATATATATATATATATATATATATATATATATATATATATATATATATATATATATATATATATATATATATATATATATATATATATATATATATATATATATATATATATATATATATATATATATATATATATATATATATATATATATATATATATATATAGTTTGAATTCTTATATTTTTTTAAATTCGCATATCTTTTACAGGACATCGCTGTGAACATCAGCATCTTTCAGCTGATTGTTGATTTCTTGGCAAGATTACGCTCAGTAGTTTGCCACTGCTTTCTGAGCGACCGGCTCACACACCCCGTAAGCTACTGACGCGGAGAGAACCGCTACCAATTCTCGCGCACGTCACATTACTCACGAGAGTATACGGAATTACGGAGAAAGTCGTGTAATCGCTAGACCAGGGAGACCAGGAGAAATGACTTCAGTTGGCTATAAATATCGCGTATGAATTCTTATATTAGATATCCAGAAATGACTGAAGTTGGCTATAGATATCTCGCACACATTCTTAGTTTAGATACTCTCGCAGTGGCCTTTTATGTTCTTGTTTGCAATATTATTTTAAGACGTCAGACCGTTTTATTTTTCTACTGGACAGTTTACGTAATTGTCAGCTCTCCCCACATCCCAGGGATTATGAAGTACTTATACATTCATATAAAGAGCAGACAGCAGAACAAAGTTGAAGTACTGAGAACAAGAGTGTTTTCTGTGTCAACGTATCGGATGTGAAACTTGGATATTTTGGGCAAGTGAAAAGACTTGAATGTGTAGAAAAGATGCTTACTGAAGGAGATGTGCTGGGAAACGGAGAGAAGGAAGGCAACAACATAAAGTGTTTCAAAGTGTGATAAAATGTTCACATAACATAACAGATGCAGGGAACCTAGCTTATGACAGAGAGACATTCATAAAGATTGTTATACGGGAAACATTTTGCATAGAACAAGCCTTTAAATGCTGATGATTAATACAAATTCCAACAGTATTTCTTCTTGTTATATTATTTTTGTTCTTGTTATTTTATTTTGCCGGCCTCCCTGGCCTAGGAGTTAGCGACTTTCTTTGTAATCCCGTATACTCTCGTGAGTAACGTGACGACGGCGAGAATTGGTAGCGGTTCTAACAGCGTCGGTAACTTACGGGGTATGTGAGCCGGTCGCTCAGAAAGCAATGCCAAACTACTGAGCGTAATCTTACCAAAAATCGACAATCAGCTGAAAGATGCTGATATTGACAGCGATGTCCTGTAAAGGATATGCACATTTTGTAAATTATTTTGTTTTAGCAATAAATCTTTGCCACTGAGTCTAGGGGGGACAAAAAAGAATTCTTCCGTGTTAGATAGGACCTGTTTTAACATAAGGCTGTGACATCTGAACAAGTTGTAAATCAGTGTAAAAAACATACACAAGAGCTGTTGAGATGTGGTTCTATAGAAGAGTGTTGAAAATTCCCCGGACAGCCAAATTGTGTAATCTAAACGTGTTAAAAGAGGTTATTACACAAAAACAACTTATCACAAATGTCATTTAGAAGCAGTCATAATTTTTCGGCATATTATGAGAAAACATAAACTAGAGCATATTGTGTCAATAGAAAATATTTGAGGACAGAGATAAAAGAAGACAATGAGACGAAATTCCTAACAATCTTGTGTCGCTGCAGGAAAGGGTGTCAGCGATTGAACTAGTTAGTACATGCCCTCGAGAATCATGGTCGATAAAGAACAGCAGGTTAGGCACTTGATGCTTGCTTGCTTTCGCTGGCTGTGAACTCCAGCGTGAAGTCTTGTATGTCGGATGAAGACATCCTATTGTCTAACATCAGTGTGATGTCATACCGGACTGAGGTTTGCGTGAGTATCCGCTGTCCCATGTCTGGATTACTGGTGTGCGGAAAGGGTGTCAGCGCGTGAACTAGTTAGTACATGCCCTCGAGAATCATGGTCGATAAAGAACAGCAGGTTAGGCACTTGATGCTTGCTTGCTTTCGCTGGCTGTGAACTCCAGCGTGAAGTCTTGTATGTCGGATGAAGACATCCTATTGTCTAACATCAGTGTGATGTCATACCGGACTGAGGTTTGCGTGAGTATCCGCTGTCCCATGTCTGGATTACTGGTGTGCAGACTGGCGGTTATTCGCCGTGCAGGCAGATACTCTCCAACTTCGGAAGAATCAGCGATCCTACTACGTTAGCCAGGACCCCGAAGGAACCTGTTGCCCAGGACGCACGACTAGGACGTGTTAGTAGGTCTTAGCCAGTATAAAACCTGACCCTGGTGCCTTGGAAACATCTCCGTGTCCCAGGCACTTGATGATAATAATAACATTTAAAGGGCGTGTTTTGCGATGCAGAGACGCGTATGTACCTGGGTCAGTGTGTGCCCTGACCAAGACTTCAATTCACATCCACGAGGAACATCCTTGGCAGGCACTAGTCTGGTCAACAAGTCGAGAATGGACGACAGTCTCCGCTATGATCAAGCCTGCCGGGGATTCCAAGTTTTCGTGCTGAGAGGCTGTACCAGGGTCACAGTTATGGCCTGCGATGACGGCTCAGGCACTTACTTGGAGAGAGTGTGTTGCACACTTACCAGTGTGGAACTAAGTCATAATTGTGTGTGTGTGCCTTCATTTGCTTTGAAGTCAAACATAGTCCTGTCAACGTCTCAAGTATTACTCGTTGTCGTGGGTGTGACAGAGACAATAGATACATGCATACACAAAGGTGTCAAGCCGTAAATGCATGTAAAACTAATATTATTTATTCAACGTATACAGTCGCGTTGGCACATGGAATACATTCATGACTATGATACAATATACATATGATTAAATATTCAGCCACCAAAAGGCATTCATGCTTTCGTAATGCTAGTTCTGTCTCACACACAGCTGCATCGGCAAATCACTGCCTCATTCGCTCAGCAAAGGCAAGCTTTCATGTCGGCAATCAGTACATTCGCTCGCCAAGCCACACTGCATCCTTCCTCTATCACGGTCCCGTCCAGTCTGACCCTCTCTAGCCCTCAGTCGTGTGGTCACGTGGTATGTGACCCCGTGTGGTCCGTAATAATCGTGCTATGTCCGATGTCTAGGTATTCTGGCTGTCGCCCTGTCCTCACCCCGTCTGTTGACTGGTGTCTCAGGTCATGTAATGCAAGGTTGTACTGTTTGCTCAAAGACCTTGTCCTGTCTATGTCTTATGTCCTTATGTCCTGTCTGTAGATGGATACTCTAGTCCCGTCTATGTCATATCCATGTTCCTGTTCATGGCATACTTATGTCCTGTCCTTGTCATATGTCCTCTCTCAACTCTCAGGACGCCGACAGTCCTTACATGTGTAACTATGTCTAGTGCATCAGACTGATTTGTTTTGATTAATGTGTGGATTATCTTTCCCTATTACGAGTGTCTGTCGCCATCAGGCGAACCCACTCCTACTTCTGAGGTGTATTCGTAATTTACGTCCCAAAGTCAAGGACGAGAGGTCAACAGTTTAGTCCAACCGACCAGTTAAGGTGTTGAGCCTGCTACCTTGGTATCAGCAAACCGGAAGTTTTAGAGTAAATTCTCTTATCCATTCTGCCATACTGACCTCCATGAAGGATTATTCAGGCCTTGCTGATATTGAACAATCTGTTTGTTGCTGTCATCTTTAGGGCCATTCTCTCCTAGCCACACAGCTAAATTAAATTACACTGATTACTAAGTGAACTTAACAAAAACTTAATTTTATAACGAAAAACCACAACGATCTTCAAATGTGTATTATTGAATGAAACAAATAAATACAAAAATGCTCTTGCGTGTGAAAACGAGCAAGGCGGCGATAAGTGCATGCAATGAAATAGCTGACAATATTTCTCGGAAAAAATAAAGAGTAGTTTAACCATTTAGCCAACTAAGCACTGGCATAGGACAGCAAGAGAAAAGAGGGACCAAGGATAACAACAAAATTATAATGATCATTAATTATTATTGAAACACTATGGGGTATAGACACAGTGCAGCTAGAGCTTACATTTTGTGGAAATGCGCGCAAAAACTAAAATCTTCTGGGGAAGACTTAGACCTTTGGAAAAAACATGGGGCATTAATTCATAAGTATTGTTTGGCGCCCATAATCAGGAAAGAAGAAACGCAAAGATAAGAAGACGCTAGTCAGTATTTAAATGTTTTGCATATCCTTTACAGGACATCGCTGTCAACATCAGCATCTTTCAGCTGTATGTTGATTTCTTGGCAAGATTACGCTCAGTAGTTTGCCATTGCTTTCTGAGCGGCCGGCTCAGTATCCCGCAAGTCACCAGCGGGGGTCGAACCGCTCCCAGTTCTCGCCCGCTACGAGACTCTGCGTGATAAACGGGATTACGGAGAAAGTGTTGTAACCCCTCGGTCAGAGAGACCGGCCTAGTCAGTATACAAAAGGAAAACTATCATCATCATATTCATCACCTACAATCACCAGTTTTGAATCAGGTAAGTCACCCTATCTCATTTTTGCGATGTGGCCAGGACATCCAGGAATTAATCTCTCTGTCTACTCTTTGCTCTTTCCCCACCAATTTTGATAGTTGTCACTAAGTTATCAAGTGTATTACTCTTCATAATACGGCCAAAACATCTTGATCGTTTATGTCTTCTTTCTCCAAAAAGTTTACGGTTTTTATTAGCTTGATGAAAGATTTAATCAATCAATCATGTGCCATGCCGGAAAGCGTGGGCGGTCATGACTCACAAGTTCACTCGATCACCAGAGTCGTGGATCAGCTCAGTGTTCCTGTCTCGTCCATGCCATGTGGCCAAGCCATCCAGGTATTTTCCTCTCGGTCTTCCTCTTGGTCTGTTCCCTTCGATCTTGCCAGTTGTCACTAAGTTCTCCAATCCATTTCTTCTCATAACATGTCCAAAAAATTTGACTGTCTACGTCTAATTTCTCTAATCAATTTACGATTTTCATTTGTCTCCTGTAGTACTTGGTCATTAGTTTTTCTGTCTGTTCATGGTATTCTTTACATTTTCCTCAGAAACCGCATTTCTGCAGCCATCAGATGTTTTTCAGCTTGACTGCACATTGTCCAAGTTTCACATCCATAAAAAAGAACAGGCTCTATGTATCCCCTCAACACTCTTTTTCTCGTTTCAATTGACATCTTTTTATTGGTCAGAATGTTTTTCATCTTGCTAAAGGCTACTTTCGCCATGGCGATTCTTGTTCTAATCTCTTCAAGGCATCTCCCATAAGATGTTATGACTGTTCCGAGATAATTGTACCGATTCACTTGTTGAAGAATATTCCCATTTACTTGTATATTACATTGTGGTACTTCGTTCTTCCTAGTGACGACCATAACCTGTGTCTTCTTACAATTTAATTCCAACCCCAGCTACTCACTGTGTACAACAACTGCGTCTACTAATTGTTGTAGATCTTGTGCATTGTCTGCAATCAATACTGTATCATCTGCATATCTAATGTTATTGATGTTTCGTCCGCCAATGCTGATTCCATTTATATCTTGTACATTCCTGAAAATATTTTCACTGTATAGGGAAAAAAGATCTGGAGACATTACATATCCCTGCCTAACACCTCTCTTAATAGGTTGATATTGTCCCACTTCATTATCAATCCTTATGGCAGCTTGTCGTTTCCAATATATGTTGTTTATAAGTCTAATGTCTTTCCCATCAATTTGTAGATCTGCAAGCGTATATACCATGGTGGCATGTCTTACTCTGTCGAAAGTCTCTGTGTAGAATCTTTGAAAAATTATCGCATTCATTTTTCTGCCCTTTAAAGGTATTCTTTGTATTTTCCACAGAAACCACACTTCCACGCCCATTAGATGTTTCTCAGCTAGTATATTCTTTGTCCACGTTTCACAGGCATACAATAGCATAGGTTCTATATAGCACTTGACAACTCTTTTTCTCACTGCAGGTTGACAACCTTTTATTGGTGAATATGTTTTCCCATCTTGCAAAAGGGTACCTTTGTCTTGTCGATTATTCTTCTAATCTTTACACGATATCTTCCATCATTCTACTATGTACTGTAACTATTTTTTACTGTTTCAAAATAGTTGCACGGATTCGTCTGCTTAAGAAATTTTCATGTTTAAAAAAAAATGTACGTTGCGGTACTTCTGTCTTCTTTTAAGATGACCATCATTTCTGTTTTCTTACAATTTAATTCTAACACTAATTGCCCAGCGTATACAATAACATGATTCACGAATTGCTGAACACCCTGTTCGTTGTCTGCATTCAATAACGTATTATCTACATATATTATATTGTTGATGTTATGTCCTCCGATGGCAATTCATCTCACATCCTCTAAATTTCTCAGAATATATTAACAATGTAAGTAAAAAGGTTCGGAGACATTACCCATCCTTGTTTACACCGCTCTTGTATTGTTAATGTCTGTGGCGGTGTGTTGTTTCCAGTATGTGTTTATTAAATGTCTAAAGCCTTTCCTGTCAGCTTAGAGATCTGCAAGCATCATTATCACCCCGACGTGCCTTAATCTTCCGAAAGCCTTTGTTTGTGTAGCCAGTGAAGCAAAGATGTAGGTCTACGTTATTCCACCAAACATTCTATCCACATCACCCACAGAGTGCCTATTGGTTCATGCAAAAATAGCTTTGAACTGTCATGAATTGGCACGAGCTGTTACACCTTTATGTATTCTAGACATAATGAGGTGGGGTGGACAGTTCCCTTTCTCGACAACCTTTCTTCCAAGACAAGTGCCAACAGTTCGAAGACTATCCGGTATCAATTTGATCATTCTTAATCACCCCCCGAGCCGCACCAATCAGGAAAAAAAAGAATCTACCACTGCTGGGGACTATACCAAACCTCTTGTCTTGGTAAGATCGCCACCAACCACTATGCCATTGTGTGTCTTTCAGCGTTATCACCATCGGCATTATGTTCCACAGTAGCTGTCTAGCGGCTTCGGGAACAATAGTTCACGTCACATTACCCGATGGGTCGCACCGGAAAGTGGCATTCCATGTAATTGTACAATGTCTTTGATGTCTCATCTGATCTCAACTCATCTTGTTCCTCTTGTATCTTGTGGTGTCGAGGTGAAGTATAAAGAACGGGAAAGTGCCCGCTCATGGGCTTCATGTATCGAGATTCCCATGGACTCTGCTATTCCATCCGCCCATCGTTTACGTGGTCGGCCTCTTCTTTTGCTTCCATTTGGTCTGTACATCCTTGCTTGTTGTGGTATACTATTAATTGGTAACCAAGTTACAAGGCCATACCATTTGACTTGCTGCCTTCTAATAAAATCTAGCACTGCTTTAACCTCCCACTTTAATCCTGATTTCTTCATTTGTGATTTTCTATCTTCTTGATACAGAGTATTCTTCTCAGCAATCTCATTTCTGTTGTTGTGATTTTTCTTTTTCTCTCATTGTCCTGGTTTGGCATTGGCAGCATAGAGGTGGTAGGAAGATTGTGTTGTAGAGTGCTTTCTTAGTAACTATTGATACGTGTTTATTATTTAGTATTGATGTCATTTGTACAATGAGTTGGTTTGCCTTATTGCATCTATTTGCGATCTCGTCTTCTGATTTGCCATTTGATGATATTATACTTCCTAAGTACTTGAAGCTTTTTACTTGTTTCAGTAGGTGTTCTTTTAGATAAATCTTTGTTGTTTTTTCGTCTTTGGTTGTTGTCATTAACACTGTTTTATTGATGCTAATTTTAATGTTATGTTCCTTAAACACTTCGTTTAGACTATTCATAAGATGTTGTAATTATGTTCCTGATTTTGTTATTAGTGCTTGATCGTCCACAAATTGGAGTTCTTTAATAGTGTAATTTGCAGTTAGTTCTTCTTCTGTGTTCTGTTCGTCATGCGGTGTTGTTGCGGTCTCTGGTTGGTTTCTTTACATATGCTGTCTCTATAGGTTATGAACAAGGATTGTGGGGGTAGGCTACAACCCTGTCGTACTCCGGATCTTATGGTGAAGGGTTCTGAGTATCCTCCATTTGTTTTCCCTATGCATTCACTGTTTTTGTATAAGCTTCTACATACGTTCTGTTTAGATATGTACTTACTCGATATCGTTTAAGGATTTCCTACAGATTGTTTCTATCGACTCTATAAAATGCCCTTTCTTAGTCGACAAAGGCTAAGTTGAGTGTTTCATTAAATTCGATTGGTTTTTCTATAAGCTGTCTAATAGCAAAGACGGCATCTGTGCATACGTTGTTTTTTCCTAAATCCAAGTTGTGTTTCGCTTTGCTGGGGTTTATTGCAGGTCGTAATTTGTTTCCCAAGGATTTTGCAAAATATATTTCCCGTGTGACTCAAAAAGGAAATGCACATGTATTGCGTCTAACCTATTTTACTGTCGTAGTTTTTTTCAAATTGGAATAATTATGGGTTTTCCTCAGTTTCGTGGTGTTTGTTGTACTACCCAGACATGGTTTAAGTAGTCTATGTCGCCATGCTGTTCCTACATCTTTTGCTGTTTTAATTAGCTCATTTGATATTTCGTCTTGTACCGGTGATTTATTTAATGCGGCTAGTCTGACGATTTCTCCGATTTCTTCTTTCAGTATGTCTGGTTCTAGTTCTTCGGTGGCATCTGTGTCGGTTTTCTGAATTCGTGTGGCATCTAGTGTAATGTTGAAAAGTTGTTCTAAGTACTGCCTCCATGTTTTTTGGATTTGTTTTTGTTCACTTATTGGTTCTTCTTTTTCGCTCTTAATTATTTCATTTGGGTCAAATAGTTCTTTGATTCTCATTGCACTGCTCTTTGTGTAGAAGTTTCTAGTTTCCCCATTGTAGCATTTATTTAGGGGTTCTCCATTTTCTTCCCAGTGTTTTTGTTTTCTCTCTTTACTATTTTATTTGCACGTCTTCTTGCTATTCTATATTCTATGTAATTGTAGTCCAGTTTCCTATTCAGCCACTTTTTATATTTTTCCTTTTTGTCTTTTACAGCTTTTTTAAACCTCTCCTTTCCAGCAACTTTTTATTTTCTTTATCCGTGTTTTGCGTTTTTTCGTGGTTCCGCGTGTTATTTTTGCAGTATTTAAAATGCTTGATTTGAACATCGCCATACCTCTTCCACTGTTTTTCTTTCTATAGGTAGTTTTACAAAGATTTCAGTTAGTTCTTTCTCATAATGTTTCCTCACTGTCTCGTCTTTGAGGTTCTTTTTTAAGTTTACTGATTCGCGTGGCATGTATTTTTTGGTTTTTTTTTGTTTTTGCTTTCTTCTTCTGTTGGTTCTTATTGGCAATAACTGGTTTGTGGTCTGTGTTTATACTTAAGTTGGGCATTGCCCTTGCATATAATACATTTCTCTTTCTGTTATTTCTTGTTAATATAAAATCAATTTGGCGTTTGGTATCTGGATCGTTCCATTTGTACCAGGTGTATATTTGTGAGTTTTTGTGTTTTTGACTTTGATATCGTCAATTCATTTTCTTCTCTGGCACACTCTTGCTCTAGTGGTGTGTCACCAGCGCAGGTAACTGATGGTATTGCATTCTAAAGAGATGGCCGAGCCATTTGATCTTCTGCCATTCAATATCAAGATGCCGACCTCACAGTCTATCTGATAACATAATTTCTTACTTCGTTAAGTTGTCTAATTAGGTTAGCAGCTTTTCTCTGCAGCATTAGCAAGTTCCCCCTCCTGCGGCCCCCCCCCAAGAACAGATATATTCTTTACCTATTAGTTGCACGAGCGTAGTTTCACATAGGAATGTTTTCTTGTTTGAAAATGCAAATACTTATAGACACCTGATCACAGACTCCGTTGATGAGATGTGGAGATCAATGATCGCCCACAAGAATTGCTTTGGCACATGATCATAGTGATGTAGGGCCAGTTTATGTAAATATCATTTCAAGTCATTAGTCTGTCTTCGTGTGAAGTATTCTAATCAGTTTAATGGGGTTAAGCTCTTTCGGTTTTAGAAGGCTACATTTCTGATTTTATCTCGAATCACCATAACCAGTCAGTCTGGAAACGGAGTTGCTTAATGCGACCAATAAAACCCGTCTTACAGGACTGTAAGGTGTGATCTTATTTTCTCTAACTTAGTATTATGAAATATGTGTTTTTCAAGGGCAGCAATGTGTGTTATTTTCGATTAAAATGTTTCATCGATGAACATTAATCATTGGTTTCTTGGGCACCCAGGACAGTACTGCAAAAGTTAAGCTCCATCAATTCATATTTACAGCAACGAGAATTTACAATCAAACCTCGGTTTTCGTTGCCTTCGGTCTTCGTAGATGTTTTTCAGCGAAAAATGTGTCTCGGTCTTCATCGGTTGCCTTGGATTTCGTCGGCGTGCCCACGGGACCTCGCTACTAATTTTGCGAAAACAAAGGGACCCACGTGTTCGTCTGGTCAGTTTGGCGTTGTTTCTCGTTGTGTGAGCATCACATGCTAATAAGTTAACCCTTTCCATTTAGCTCCATCATGGGACCAAAGAAAGTTTCCAAACCCTGCAGCCCTTCGAAGAAGAAGACCAGGAACACGATCGAGATGAAGAAGAAAACCATTGAGAAATACGAGAGTGGCATTACGTTCGCTGAAATCGGCCGTGTGTGCAAGGTATCGCCATTCACGATACGTTCCATTGTGGCGAAAAAGGGCTCAAGAAAGGAGGCTAATGTAGCGAAAGGTGTGAATGTGCTAATGTAACAGAGATTGCAAACAATTGAAGATGTCGAACAGTTATTATTACTTTGGATAAATCAAAAACAGTTAAATTGCAATTCTGTTTCGGTGTCAATCATATGTGAAAAAGCCAGTCTGTTGAATGCCGATCTCATTTAGAAAATGCATGGGACGAGTGCTAGTGTACTTAGTGATTTAAAGGCCAGCAGAGGGTGTTGTGAAAAATTCAAGGGGTGCAGCGGCATACACTGTGTTACTAGGTACGACGGAGGTCAGAGTTCGGACATGTCTGGGGCAAAAATATAGTATGTTTATTCTCTATAAAATGTGTTTTTGGTATGTAGTTTGGAGTGTCTACAACAAATTAATTGGATTTACATTGATTCATATGGAAATAATTGCCTTGGTTTTCGTCGGTTTCGGATTTCGCTGATTGTCTTCGGACGGATTATCGACGAAAACCGAGGTTTGACTGTACATTAAAATAATTACAAAGAATAAACAATTCAAAACAATGTTTTCTCGTAGTGAATTTGAATAACGAAGACACAAACAATAGATTGCCTGGCATATTTTGCTGCATCTCATCAGGTACATATTGCAGAATTCACACAACAAAGTAAAATAACTAGATAAATCCTTCAAGCTGAAATATACACATGTTCGCACAGTAATGTTAATAGTCTACTGCGATAACTTTAAACTGACTAACATGTCTTTCTGTTTGCACAAAACTGGCTTTCGTAGCTGAATCATTATGGCTTCAGCAAACTTTAACAAGCGAGTATTTTGTGTGTTAAACAACACGCGAAAGGCACTGTCTCTATCAATCACATGGCCGCTTTCCAACACATGCCTTGCGATTGATGAAGCGGGAAGCTTCCGGTGTGTCGGCCTCACTAGGCTGCCATCGCCTGTGTGTAATATCTTGTCAATCCATTGAGGTATGTGCTCAGCAACTCTGTTGTTCAACTATCGCTCTGTTCTGCCGATGTAGGTAGACTAACACCTACATGCGAATTGGTTTTATGACAAACAGAACACACGAAACACTACATATTAAAATTGAGAACACAATCCAGACAAAGTTAATACATTTACCTATATACGTGAAGTTGTAAGAAAGGAAGCTCGATGTGAAACACAATTAGAATTACGATGACAAAGACAGCACGTAGAGAAACAAAATGCTCACTTAAAAGAATATGAAATATGAACTACAAAGAAGAATCCTCAGCCTGCACATCTGGCCATTATATGGTTTTCAAATATGGACAATGATTAAATTTGATGGAAATCTATTAGAGGCATTTTAGCTGTGGTATTACCGAAAACAACAAAACGTATTTGAAATGAACAGTTGATAAATGATGCTGTTCTGGAAAATATAACATGTAATTTTTAAAGCAATTAAAAAGGCGAAGATTCCCATAGTTTGTCCACACTCTAAGACAAACGAGGAAGGGCAGCATTTATATAACATGCATGCACAAATCTATCAATACAGATAGATAACACACATCATTCAATGCAGACTAGCACACATCTAACACTGCAGACATGCACAATTCTATCACTGGAGACTAAAGTGAAAATTAAGATAATGGCACAAGACATTCAAATGTGGGGTGGACAGCTTCACGACACTTCATGAACAATCCAAAGGCTGAATCTTTTGATGGTGACGATTTCGTATTTTGAACTGTCTTTATTAACAAGTTTTAAGTCAAAACATGTTTTTATCGCTGTTGTGTACATCTCATCTCCACATAACAGAACCATCAACAATAATAGAAGAAGAGGAGGACCTAATTTTCACACAATCAATAGTATTGGCTATAAAGATGCAAGCTCTATATTCTACACACAAAGTATTCTTTCACAAGCATTGAGGACATTGGGTACATGATGCTAGTCTCATATTTGTATAGACCAATGAGCTCTCTCTGGGTAATATGGTCAGTATGACACCAACCCGCCTGTATTTCCCATAATCTTTTATAAAACTGGGTCAACCTGGAAGGCCAGGTCAATTACAAAAATGCGCCCAATTTGGATTCGAACACATGACCAGTGGCACGGCAGGCAAACATGCTAGCTACCTGGACTTCCTGGTCTGATAAATATTGTAAAATACAAATTGTCATATTTTGCATTTGAGTTAACATACCTGTAGCATTATCAATTCCCTGGGCCTGATTTTAACTACTCTCGTCTATATCCGTCCTTCCATCCTCAGAAAACATTTCTGGTAGTCGCTCTACAATGCTGGATCCACTTCAGAAAAAAATACCATCTTATCGCCTGCCACGGTGCGACATTCATGTAGCTCTGGTTATCTAGAGGTGTTGTTGATCCTCTTCTAGGGGTTGATTATTGATACTTAATAATATATTGTTATATCAGTCGATCATCGTGGTTATTTTCTCTCGGCTTCTTCATCGTTACCGAGAGGAGGATGGTCTTAATTGGCGATACGTCCTCCCATCTGGATTATCTTGAATTATACCTAAGAGACAATCAGGTTCACCTCTTACTACTCACTATGCATTCTCTCCACCGTCATCCAAAGAGTCACAGTATGAAATATTAGTATATATATATATATATATATATATATATATATATATATATATATATATATATATATATATATATATATATATATATATATATATATATATATATATATGTATATATATATATATATGTATTTATATATATATATATATATATATATATATATATATATATATATATGTATGTATGTATGCATACATATGTATATATATATATAAAATTGACACGATTCAAAATCTGTTCTATTATTCTAACACAAGTTACACATCAACAAATGTCAGGCCCTCTTACAGTACATATAAACATGTCTACCACACACAACACACCACACAGACCAAAGACCACACACCATACACCACACATACCACAGACCAGACCACAGACCAGACCACAGACCACACAACACACAGACCAAACACCACACAGACCAACACCATGCAGACTACAGATCACACACCACACAGACAAAAGACCACAGACCACACACCAAACAGACCACACACCACAGAATACACACCACACAGACCACAATCACACATATCACATACCACACACCACACAGACCACACACCACACAGACCACACACAACATACCACACAGACCACAGACTACACAGATCACACACAGCATACAACAGAGACAACACACAAAAGATCACAGACCACTTAAATCCCACACCTCTCAGACCGCATACCACACACCACACACACCACACACATCACACACCACACAGACCACACACCACATAAATCCCACACCACAGAGACCACACACCACACAGACCACAGAGCTTACACACAGAAATCCCACACTATCACACACCACACAGATCACACAATACAGGGAGGCACGCCACACAGATCACATACCATACAGACCACACACCGTACATACACCACCACACAGCACACAGACAACACACCACACACCGTACATACACCACCACACAGCACACAGACAACACACCACACACCGTACATACACCACCACACAGCACACAGACAACACACAACACACCGTACATACACCACCACACAGCACACAGACAACACACCACACACCGTACATACACCACCACACAGCACACAGACAACACACCACACACCGTACATACACCACCACACAGCACACAGACAACACACCACACACCGTACATACACCACCACACAGCACACAGACAACACACCACACACCGTACATACACCACCACACAGCACACAGACAACACACCACACACCGTACATACACCACCACACAGCACACAGACAACACACCACACACCGTACATACACCACCACACAGCACACAGACAACACACCACACACCGTACATACACCACCACACAGCACACAGACAACACACCACACACCGTACATACACCACCACACAGCACACAGACAACACACCACACACCGTACATACACCACCACACAGCACACAGACAACACACCACACACCGTACATACACCACCACACAGCACACAGACAACACACCACACACCGTACATACACCACCACACAGCACACAGACAACACACCACACACCGTACATACACCACCACACAGCACACAGACAACACACCACACACCGTACATACACCACCACACAGCACACAGACAACACACCACACACCGTACATACACCACCACACAGCACACAGACAACACACCACACACCGTACATACACCACCACACAGCACACAGACAACACACCACACACCGTACATACACCACCACACAGCACACAGACAACACACCACACACCGTACATACACCACCACACAGCACACAGACAACACACCACACACCGTACATACACCACCACACAGCACACAGACAACACACCACACACCGTACATACACCACCACACAGCACACAGACAACACACCACACAGACCACGCATCACAAACACCACACACCATACACCACACTGACAACACACCATACAGACCACACACCGTACATACAACACCACACAGCACACAGACAACACACCACACAGACCACGCATCACAAACACCACACACCGTACATACAACACCACACAGCACACAGACAACACACCACACACCGTACATACAACACCACACAGCACACAGACAACACACCACACAGACCACGCATCACAAACACCACACACCATACACCACACTGACAACACACCATACAGACCACACACCGTACATACAACACCACACAGCACACAGACAACACACCACACAGACCACGCATCACAAACACCACACACCGTACATACAACACCACACAGCACACAGACAACACACCACACACCGTACATACAACACCACACAGCACACAGACAACACACCACACAGACCACGCATCACAAACACCACACACCGTACATACAACACCACACAGCACACAGACAACACACCACACACCGTACATACAACACCACACAGCACACAGACAACACACCACACAGACCACGCATCACAAACACCATACACCGTACATACAACACCACACAGCACACAGACAACACACCACACACCGTACATACAACACCACACAGCACACAGACAACACACCACACAGACCACGCATCACAAACACCACACACCGTACATACAACACCACACAGCACACAGACAACACACCACACACCGTACATACAACACCACACAGCACACAGACAACACACCACACAGACCACACACCACAGAGACCACACACCGTACATACAACACCACACAGCACACAGACAACACAGCACACAGACCACACACCGCAGAGACCACACACCGTACATACAACACCACACAGCACACAGACAACACACCACACAGACCACGCATCACAAAGACCACATACCACAAAGACCACACACCATACACCACACTGACAACACACCAGACAGACCACTCACCACACAGACCACACACCACAGAGACCACACACCTCTTATACCACACACAACGGAGCCGTCCCGTGAATATCTGTTCAACACCAAGGAAGTTGAAGCTCTCTGTATAACAATAAAAATATCAACTGCCAAATGCCATAATTAGTCCGGATTCTATGGGTTTTAAACTTGGCCACTTTTACTGCTCGTTAAATAACGCATGTGATAGTGAGATGTCCTGTTGCATATCAGGTCATCGGCTCTACAACCCAAGTGCCCAATTGGAGCTGGTATCTCCGTCAAATTGACCGTAATCGAGCTTTTTATCCACCAGTTTATGCCGTAGTTTTCAAAACAAGCTATTTAAATAAATAATAAAGATAAAATATTGAAAGACTTATTTACACGCCTTAATGCGCAATGGGAATATGGTGCTTAACCCACATTGTTCTACCCCAATCAGCATTCGCTGGTTGATGTGGCCAGCATTACACTGGCCGCCTTTTGTTTTCAAGACATTACGTCACACCCATTTTAGATTGGGTTAACTTGGAAGTCCAGGTCAATAAAAAAAATGTCGAGTCCACCCCCTGCGGATCGAACCAAGGACCACCGGAGCAGCAGACGAGTCTCTAGCCACTACGCTTAGCCGGTTCCCAAACAAGATATTTTTATTGAGGATTCTTCTTTTTCTTCGTTCATCCGGAGTTTTTTTTAGGACGTGATTGCGTTGTGCCTGTTTACAGCAGAGCTGCGTTCTTGCGCCGTTAGGCCGACACATCCGACTTCTGCGGACATTTGTTGACCGGGTTAACCTTCCCGGGGTATTGAGGATTCTACACTGTTGCAAGCATCCTTCGGCTGCAAAACCACCACCACCTGCTTGTGTTGGAATCCCATATAAACATTATATGCAGCAGATTTCCACCCAGATCACCTTCAATGGCCTAAAGCATCCTAAGCTATCTGGTAGAGAGATTACTTTGGTCATCTTTATCGTTATAAAGCTTCTTAAGGTATCCAGTATAAAGATTTCTCCGGGGCATCATCATCGGCCTGAAGCTTCCTAAGACACCTGGTAGAAAGATTTGCCTAGGTCATCTTCATTTGCCTAAAGTATACTAATGTATCTGGTAAGAATATTTCCCCAGGCTATCTTCATTGTCCTAAAGCTCCATAAGGTAAGAAGATATAATTTTCTAGATGCAACTTTATTGCACTGGTAGTGTCTTTTGTAATAGTTCTTCCATAGTTGTTTAGTAGAGCATTGAATCGGAAAAGATTTAACTGAGTGGGATCTTTCCCGAAGATAAGGAAGCGGATGCAGGTAGTTGTGTAATCGATGGTCTGACGCTTTTTATAGTCCATATTATCCTTTAAATGGATATAGCAGCTGTATAGTTTTCGTTCTACCATAGTTTTACAAAGTCTGTATAGTTTTCTTATGTTATTATAAGTTTAACAAGGTCTGTATTATTTTCGCTCTTACCATTGTTTTACAATGTCTTCATAGTTTTAGCTCTTTGTATACTTTTACAAAATCTGCATAGTGTTTTTCTCTTACAATAGTTGGACAACGTCGGTAGAGTTTTCGCTCTTACTATAGAGTGACATCATGTCTGCACAGTCTTCACTCTCATTATAGTTTTACTAGGTCTGCATAGTTTTCGCTCTTACTATAGACTGACATTAGGTCTGCATAGTTTTCGCTCTTACTATAGACTGACATTAGGTCTGCATAGTTTTCGCTCTTACTATAGACTGATATTAGGTCTGCATAGTTTTCGCTCTTACTATAGACTGATATTAGGTCTGCATAGTTTTCGCTCTTACTATAGACTGATATTAGGTCTGCATAGTTTTCGCTCTTACTATAGACTGACATTAGGTCTGCATAGTTTTCGTGCTTACTAGTAATTCTTTTACTTTTCTTTTGATCTTATCGAAGGTTTCTTTTTTATTTGGGTGTCTGTGCTGCATTTTTGTTAAAGAATTTCTACTCCTAAATTCGGAGGCAGTCTTTTAAGCAGTTGTTAATATTGGGGTTAAGGATAGAATGTTCCGAACTTTTCTTGTTAATTATTCCTGGTTTGGAGCTGGTACTGACGATCATGTCGCTCCAATCATCTCTGTATGTTAGTTAGTTAGTTAGTCGCGGTTTCAACTTCACGGCAAAGGGTCGCCCCATTATGCTCCGTTCTCGTGCCAGTAAATATCACACAAAATGCTCCTCATTGCCCGATGTGAAAAGTGGAACAGACAGACCAACAGCATGCACAGATGTGTATAAGAGACAGGATATACTATGAATAATGCCGCTGACAGAATGCTAACACAGAAGTCCGCCACGAAAAATACAGTTCATCGTCGATGGAAGCGGCAGTAACTAGAAAACCAGTAGCCACACATTATTGCATAAGGCAGCCCAGTTAGTTCAGCGACCGGCCGGCCATCATTTTTCTGAACATGCAGTTCATGCTACAAACACCCGCGGACAGATGTAAAAGCACTCCACACGAAATTCACAGCTCTGATGCTTTAATGAAGTTGATGATGCTTATATTATTTTTATTTATTGTTATTGTCTTTTGGCGTAGAGAGAAGTAATTGACATTCAAGCGCCTGTGACTAGCACCTAGTTCCTAACCTATTTATCCCTTGTATATTTGCTACAACCACCATATCACACGGATGTGTTCTGTATTTCCCATTAATTCACGCAGTGATGTTTCCATTTCAACTACGAGGCCTCGATATAGTTGTTAGTTATTTGTTTACCAGTATGTTAATTAAACCGTAAACTGATTAGACGTAGACATTCACACATGTTTCGTCACGTTATGAGAAGAAATAAATTGGAGAACTTGGTGACAACTGGCAAGACTGAGGAGAAGAGAACAGGGGGAGGGCAGAGAAGTAAATACTTTGACCGTTTGGTACGTTGTATGGTCTAGACAAGAACACTGAGCTGATCCACGACTCTGGTGATCGAGTGAGATGGCAAAGAATGACCGCCCACGCTTACCGGCATGGTACATGATGATGATAACATAACGCTTCACAGACAAATCGTGCCTTGTCTTCCTATACTTTTCTTGCTGAGTATTTCCCCACACAAGGGTAATTTTGCACTCCACCTCTTCTGATAATGAATCCCACTCTCAGGTCTCATAAAGCATTGCTGCTTGCCCATGCTAACATGTTAAGCAATTATAAGTAATTAGGGGAGACATCGAGTATTTACGTGGGAAAGTTCCTGCAATCAGACAGGTTGTTCAAGTCCATATTTGCTTCCGTTTCCTGCAAATGAGGCGAAAATGGCCCTCGTTCGTCCTAACCTGGGACTGGCCCCATTCGAAATATCTGCCGCGGTAAAGTCGTAAAATCCAGGTCACGAGCTAATGGTTATCAGAACATTTTATGCTCGTGCAAAATGTTATAAGGCAGCGAATGTATCCATGGTTATATAGCATTAACACATAAACACACACAATCACACTCACTCACTCACTCACTCACTCACTCACTCACTCACTCACTCACTCACTCACTCACTCACTCACTCACTCACTCACTCACTCACTCACTCACTCACTCACTCACTCACTCACTCACTCACACAAGCACACACACACACACACACACAACGCACACACACACAACGCACACACACACACACACACACTCATAGACGTCGCCAGCTCACGGCCTTAGATACTGTATCAACTCTGAAAACATCTACAGCGAGTTTCAAGCAAAAGAAACACATGCTGGCTGTCGCTATTTTAATTTGTACTTTTTGGGTCCGCTAATACTAATTTGAATAAGATTTACTTTAGAAATTAATAGGACAGCGGCGTAGGGGTAACCCCTATCAAAGGAGAAGTAAGGCGCCTCCTTCCCCTCGCTAGCCTACGGGACATCCCTGGGCAAGGTGGAGTACCCGTTTAGCGCCCCCCCCCCCCCCCCCCAACAGGGTAACGTGAAGCCATGGGAGCAGGTGATGGATTGGACTTGGGAGCAGCCGACAGATAGTTGTTGGTTATGGTTTCAAGTCAGTGACGGTGTGCAAAGGATCCCCCAATAGAGACAATGGCTACGGTCATCTGCATGGCTACTGCCAGGAAGGAAGAATGGTAGACTTCCCTACTTTTTGATTCCCTGGCAGAGGAGGCTCGCCAGCCTTGGTTGGTATCTCCTCTAAAAGAGTAAACTCTAAATCTCAAACCACTGCTGCCTTGCGGGTTTACAACATAGTTCTGGCAACTTCTGCGAGTCACCGATGTCAAGTTGCATTGGCTACTTTCCCTTGGTCAACATCGGCGACGTGGAGAGAGGAAACTTGCTAATGGGCAACAGCTAGTCCTTCAAATTTCATTGTCCAGGCTTGTGCCATAAAGAGGTCACTTCAGCACCGCGTAACAGCGGTGGTACAACACGGGAAGCAGCAGTTACCGGTTATAGGTCTTAATGCTCGATTGACGTAGAGCAAGGCGCCAGGGGCTACTTCCGACGGTGTGAGAGATCATCGTATCTCACTAGACAGCTACCGCCCGCCTAAGCTGGGTATCCCCCAGTCAATAAGGTGCTGTCTCGCCACGGTTCGACTGTTCTTGGGGGTGTGTGGAGCTTAGGGGGAAAATCCTGACACATCTATACCCCTAGAAACAAGAAAAAACAAAACAACCGGTCCTAAGGCTGGGAACATGGAACGTAAGAACCATGACCCCTGGCATCTCAGACGATCTAAACGAGATTATCAATGCCCGCAAAACTACAGTGATAAACATTACTCAGACTGGGGATAGACATTGTCGCCCTGCAAGAGACCAGACTCCAAGAATCTGGAAACATCAAGGAAAGGGGCTTCACTTTCAACTGGCATGGCAAACCGAGCGGAGAGACCAGGGACCATGGAGTTGGCTTCGCTATCAGAAACAAGCTGCTTAAGTCCCCATCATACCACCAAGTGATAACACTGAAAGAATAATGAAACTCCAATTCCAGTCAGAAGCAGACCTAGTTAGTATTATAAGCGTTTACACCCCAACACTAACTGCAGCATCATAATCTAAAGATAAGTTTTATGACGACCTTGGAAAGAAGTCAGCGAAACACAAGAGAAACGACATATTTTTATCCTGGGGGATTTCAACGTCAAGGTTGGCTCCTATCGCACATCTAGGCCTTCATGTCTAGGACAGTTTGGCGTTTGGAAGATCAATGACAATGGACAACGCCTCTTGGAATTCTGCAGCCATCATAATCTGTGCGTGACCAACACCTTCTTTGACAAAAAACCACAACACAAGGTGTCATGAAGGCAGCCCATATCAAGGAATTGGCATCAACTCAACCTGGTGCTCACCAAACGCAGTAATCTCAGCAATGTACGGCTGACTCGTAGCTATCATAGTGCTGACTGCGACACCGATCATTGACTCATCTCCAGCAAGGTTAAGATAAGGCCCAAGAGAATCTACAGAAACAGAACAGGAGGAAGACCACGCATTGACACCAGCGGCACCCAAAACAAAGAGAAGGTCAACAAATTCACGCAGTCTCTAGCGGAGACTCTGCCTGTCCCCCAAAATGGAACTGCCATCGAGAGATGAAGTCATTTGCGTGACACCATCTACAATACAGCACTATCAACATTTGGCATAAAGCAAACTAAGTCAACCGACTGGTTTGAAGCACACTCTGAAGAGATACTCCCAGTCCTGGAGATAAAGAGACATGCATTCTCAGTGTATAAAACATCACCATTAGAGAAAATATTGCAGGCTCTGCGGCCAGAAATAGAGTACAACTGACAGCAAGAAAATGTGCGAACAAGGTACTGGCTACAGCTCTCTGCTCAAATTCAAACTTTTGTAGACACTGGAAATATAAGAGGAATGTACGAGGGCATCACGCAAGCTGTCAGTCCATCACAAAATAAGATGGCCCCGTTACGATAAACAGAGGGGGTAATCATAAAAGATCGAGCGAAACCAATGGATCGTTGGGTAGAACACTACTCAGAGCTATACTCAGTGGAAAACACCGTCGGAGAAGAAGCCATTGAACAACAGTCCACCATGCATGCACTGGATAACGAACCTTGCCTCACAGAAATCAGCGATGCACTAGACATTATCAAATCCGGCAAGGCACCAGGAAAAGATAGTATTCCACCTGAAATTTTAAAATCTAGCAAAGAAACAATCATCCCAGAACTGTATGCATTATTTCAGCACTGCTGGAATGAAAAACCAGTACCATAAGATATGAGGAACGCAAATAGTGTTACCATTTATAAAAACATTGGTGACAGAAGCGACTGCAACAACTATCGCGGCATTTCTCTACTCAGCATTACAGGCAAGATTTTCGCACGAGTAATCCTAAAAAGCCTGTCACCCTGGTCAAGGAGTTAGCGACATTTTTCGTAATCCCGTATATCCACGTGGGGAAAACTGCAGCTGCGAGAATCGGCAGCGGTTCGCGCCGTGCTGGTAATTTACACGAGTGTGTGAACCGGTCGTTCAAAAAGCACTGGCAAACTATTGAACGTAATTACTTGCCTAGTACACCAACAGCAGCTTAAAAATGCTGGTGTTGACTGCAACGTCTTGTAAGGGATATGCAACATTTTAAAAAAATCCTAAAAAGGCTACACATTCTTGCTGAAAGAATCTACCCTGAATCACAGTGCGGATTTAGACCCAACAGGTCCATCATCGATATGATTTCCTCAGTCAGGCAGCCCTAAGAAAAGTGCAGAGAACAGAGGAGGCCAGTATATATTGCCTTCATCGACCCCACAAAGGCATTTGACCTCGTGAGCAGAGACGGCCTTTTCAAGATCCTTGAGAGAAGATAGGATGTCCACCCACCCGGCTCAATCTTGTGAAATCATTTCATGAAAATATACAGGGGACCAGTTTATTCGATGGCTCAACATCCCAGTCATTCAGCATCAGCAGCGGAGTAAAGCAGGGCTGCGTGCTTGCTCCAACACTTTTTGGTATCTTCTTCGCTGTTCTCTTAAGACAGGCATTTGGGACTGCCACTGAAGGCATATACCTCCATACAAGATCTGATGGCAAACTTTTAACCCATCAAGACTCAAGGCAAAGACCAAAATAAGATCAAGATGCATAAGAGAACTACTTTTTGCAGACGATGCAGCACTGACAACTCACGCAGCAGAAGATCTCCAACGGTTCATAGATCGTTTTGCAGCCGCCTGCAAAGACTTTGGGCTCATCATCAGCCTACATAAAACACATGTGATGGAACAAGATGCTGATCCATGAATCAAAATCCCTAATTACGAATTGAAGGTCGTCCATGAGTTTGCATATTTGGAGTCGACAATATCAGATAATCTTTCATTAGGGACAAAAATCGACAGACACATCAGAAAGGCAGCCACAACACTTTCCAGGCTAACTAAAAGAGTTTGGGAGTATAATAGACTAACAGAGCGTACTAAAGTACAAGTATATAAAGCTTGTGTTGTTAGCATACTACTCTATGGGCCTGAATCCTGGACCTTGTACTCAAGACAGGAAAGAAAGTTGAATTCCTTCCATAGGAGACGTCTGAGACGTATCTTGGGCATATCGTGGAAAGACCACATAATACACGAACGCGTGATTGAAAGAGCGAATATTACCACAGTGCACTCTCTCCTCAAGCAGAGAAGCCTTCGGTGGCTGGGCCATGTAGCTCGAATGAAGGATGAACGTATTCCCAAAGATCTTCTATATGGAGAACTAGCCACAGAGAAGAGGCCAACCGGAAGACCCCATATAAGCTATATAGGGATGTGTGAAAACAAGATAAGAAAACCCTTGATATAGATCCAAACACGTGGGAAAGAGTTGCAACAGACAGATGTTCCTGGAGAAGAGATGTACGAAACGCACTGGTGCTCTTTGAGTGCATTCTGATCCAACAAACTGAGGAAAGGAGGAACAGGCATAAAATGCAGTCACTTATTACTGGACCTGCCTCGTCTTACAGATACGGAAACGTGAGAGAGATTGTCACTCTCGCATTGGACTATACAGTCACCAGCGGTGCTGTCAGGTACCTCTCCAGTGGCACAACTCTATAGTCCTTCAGGACTGAAAGAGGCCTACTACTGCTACTAATGCTACTACTACTACTACTACTACTACTACTACTACTACTACTACTACTACTACTACTACTACTACTACTACTACTACTACTACTACTACTACTACTACTACTACTACTACTACTACTACTACTATACCTGTATACGACGTTATGTGTTGATAATAATTGCCGACCGTCCATGAGGTGAATGATTGTGTGACGTCTGTCATGGAAGCGACTGATAATATCGACCACCCAGAGATTAATTGATCCCTATTCAACAACCAAAATGTACCGGATGTGAAAATATCTGATCTTAACTCATGTTGATGTGCTGAAAACGAAACAAAGTCATTAAAAATGTTGATTGACTTTAGTTTTCAAGATATATGCTACTAGTTTATTTAAATACGTTCGGTTTATATATGTATATGACGCAACTGTTGTGGGCGATTGTATAATTCTTTTAATAACTTAATAACCCAAAGTGAACTCAATGATCTTGTAAGATATCTGAATGTACCGAAGAACAAGGCGTTCCAGATTGCAACATTGCAATCTCATGGCAGAAAATGTTGGAATTTCTGTGTACAGGAACAGCAGAAGCCGCTTATTACATTCTTTAGCAACAAGTTTCTGAGTGCCATATTTCTGGTTTAATATCGGCCCTCAAAATCAATTACAAACCGTTAGAGTGAATGTTTGTCATTAACGCATCCAAGAGTCTTAAAGCTGTTTTTTTTTTAATGATGATAATGTGTTACCGTAAATTCCAGATGGTCACGCAGTTCATATGAAAGAAACTTATGAAAACATTCAGCAGCTTCTGAAGTGTATAAACTAAGATCATCATCATTTGTCACTTTGCGGCGACTTACAAGTGGTCGCTCTTGTGCTTGGACTACAAGGTGAACACATTAATTACTATTGCTTTCTGTGTCAGTGTGATAGCCATGCACGAATTGACCATTACATCAGAAGACATTGACCAATCAGCCAATCACTGCAGCCATGACTGTAAGAACAATGAGAACCCAGCACTTGTCGACACCAGCAAGATTGTGTCACCACCTTTGCACGTTGAGCTGAGGTCTCACGAAAAAAGTTGTCAAGGCAATAGAGAAAACAAATGAGGCTTTCAAATCCCTCATCAGAAAATTTCCAGCACTGAGTGAAGCTAAAATAGGACAGGGAGTATTTGTTGGTCCGCAAATTCGAAAACTTCTTCATGATAACGAGTTTCTTTACGTGTTGCGTGGGAAGGAAAAAGTAGCATGGTGGTGGACGATTTTCTTGAAAACAGCAGATATGACAATTACAATGTAATTGTATATAATTTTCTTAAGGCTCATTATTTAAGATCATATATTATCATATCCGGTACATTTTGGTTCTTGACTAATGTTATCTGTCGATCTTCCAGGAAGTAACTGAATGTATCTCGATTGTTCAGGAAGTAACTGATTCTAGCGTATTTGCTTCAACGTTAAAGTACTGGTGTGGCATGTACAGCCTACGAGGTGCCAAGTGTGAGGTCTTCACATATTCTAAAATGTAAGCAGGTAAAGAGCCGTTGTGCATCATAAAGCGCACTGGGTATATAGTGCTTGGGTCATATATGTTATAGAACAATGGGGAATCGGTGATTGATGTGGTTAGTATCACACCTTTACTTCCCAAGATATTTCCTGGCACCCATTTAAGTCTGGGTCGACCTGATAGCACAGGATCAGTTTTTAAAACCTTCCCGCTGTGGATTCGAACCCATAACCGTCTAAGCAGTGTGCTACCACGGCTCCCAACATATTATAAGCTGTGACACAATGAGTGGAGTGACTGGTCCTCTTAACTTCTGGGATTTATTTTTGGCAATTTCCAGACAATTCTGACAATTACTTGGTACTCATTTTATGAGGCTTTGTCGATCACAGAGGCAAATATAAGAAAAAAAACAAAAGAACCCTGCTGGTACGGGGGATTGAACCGGTTCACGTCTTGGTAAGTACGCACACTAATATGCTGCCACGGCTCCTTATTTGCTTTAAAATTGAACTGAGCCGGAAATTAGTCATTGTTATAGAAATATTGTCTGAGATTTCACGCTTTGATAAAAGAAGCAATGTTATATTGTAAATTACTACCATTCTATCTCATTTCTAAATGAACTTGTTTCACTAGACTGTGACTTTGGGCATTTGACACTGCGATCATTTTGTAATACGATGAGACATCAACAGAATAAAGAGTTACTGTTGAGGAATTCATAGCTTTAACAAGAATATTATGCCTCTACAGTAATTGTTGTTGTTTGTTCATCGTTGCCGAAGAGAAATTATTACCATATGCCAGTCCCAAAGTGCGTTAGGAGGTGACTGAACAGACGAGGCTGGATCTGGAGAAGACTAGATGAGATGGTAACTTGACTGGCGTGTGTAACAGTCATGTAAGGGTCTATTTTACACGCATCATGAGCTTTTGGTTCTCGGATGCTCGATCCATATTTATTATAAACCAAGGGCACTCGGTGGTCGATGTGGTCGGTATCACGCCAACTGCCTTTACCTCCTAAGACACTTTATAATACCCATTGATGCCGGATAGCCGGAGTAGGAGTGGCAGGCCAAGTGGCTAGAACGCCGGACTCTCCTTCGGGAGACCCGGGTTCGATCCCTCGGTAAGGTGTGTGCTTTTTTCTGTCGGGGGCAAAAAGAAAATCCGAACCTGCACAGTTTGCGGCGACTGTACTAGCCAGGCCACCTGTATTCCTCAGGCTCAAAGACCACTGTGCCATACACCGCAAGATACTATATTGGCAGTAAATGACAGTTTTTACAGTAGCCGGATACTCCAGGTCAATTTCAAAATTTGTCCTCCATACGGATACAAACCCATGACCACCGGGAAGCAGGCGAGCATCTTGTGACGCTATCGTGGCTCCCTTGTCCATCAAGGCCAAAGACAAATTAATGTCATCCGCCAGTCCCAAAGAACGCTGGAGATCGCTGAACAGACGTAGATGACTCTGGAAACTTCCAGGTGAGTTGACAGTTTGACTGTCGCGTCCATTATATTTAAGTAGGGGAGAATTGGACTGCGTCAGTTTCAGTTTCTGACCCCGATATCTTGCAGATACCTTGAGAAACAGGGCTAATGACATGACTCGCGCCCTTGAGAATGTGAACAGTTTTCAATAAATACACGATTCAGTGTATACCAGCCCACAACAACAAACCGGCCAACAAGGATGTAGACTGACTTGCAAAACTGAACTGATCTCTACAATAACATGATTTATGTACCACTTGGGAAGGAGAAAAAAAAAACTTCTGTAAGAGCTTCTTACATGGCGACAAGGACAAACGACAACCATGACATAAGAAAAAATTATGCTAATCATTTACTTTAAAGGCAAGGCCAAATCATAGTTTTTAAATTGCGAACTGGGCATATCATTAAGTGCCTTCTCGAAGGCGTAGGTGAGCACGTTTCTCTAAATCATGCGATCTCCAACAACACATATCAGTTGAAGAGCTGACACTCTTCCGTGCCAAGGACAAGTCTGTAAAGAATTTGTTTCACACTGTGTTCCTCAATCTCTCTGTCCACAAATCTTTCCAATTATCACAATGTGTTTTATTTTTTGCCTTATCTTAATGTGGCCTAAAAATGATGATTGCCTCATTCTGATATTTGTGGTAAGTTATCCATACGTGTTAGCCTCGAAGAGGGCACAATCGATTGCAATATCATCTATACCACAGTCTTAAGATAGGTTCTTCTGTGGCAATAGCCACATGACGGGGTTTCACCTTCAACAGTCGCGAGTAATTTACAACAAAGAACTTAAACAAATGTGATAGCAGACAGCTTCTCCACACCAAAACCTGTACGGGAATGTAATGAACATGAAACAAACTAGTTGTAAGAGATGTCAAACCAAACGGTCGAAAAGGATGGGGAATGAGAGGGAAAGGGGGGGGGGGGTAGTCTGAGAGCACACGAGGAACAAGATAAAAGAGACGATTTAATTTAAAACTAAAAAAATTAAAAATAAAATTTACTACTACTACTACTACTACTACTACTACTACTACTACTACTACTACTACTACTACTACTACTACTACTACTACTACTACTACTACTACTACTACTACTACTACTACTACTACTACTACTACTACTACTACTACTACTACTACTACTATGACTACTACTATTACGACTACTACTACTACTACTACTACTACTACTACTACTACTACTACTACTACTACTACTACTACTACTAGTACTACTACTACTACGACGACGACGACGATGACGACGACGACGATGACTGCCACTACCACTGCCACTACTACTACGACAACAACAACAACAACAACAACAACAACAACTATTACTACTACTACTACTACTATTACTATTACTACTACTACTACTACTACTACTACTACTACTACTACTACTACTACTACTACTACTACTACTACTACTACTACTACTACTTCTACTACTACTACTACTACTACTACTACTACTACTACTACTACTACTACTACTACTACTACTACTGCTGCTGCTGCTGCTGCTGCTGCTGCTGCTGCTACTACTACTACTACTACTACTACTACTACCTTTTAGGACTAACACGAAAGAGAACAAAGAAACGAAATAATATCAACATTCATAAAAAAACGGACCTTAATTATAACCGACGCTGCAGAAGCAGGTTGAATGAGGCAGAATTTTGTTTTTTCTGTAAATATTATATTGGATAGGATTGTCTCATTCGTCTTACAATTTTCCAATAGTCACAGTGGATGCATTCTCATTCTAAGTAAAGTTTTAGATTTGCTCTATTTATCCAGTAACAATATTAGTGTCGCTATTCCATAGTTTGTGAACTGTTTATTGTTAATACTATCCCAGGATGCATTTTGTCAGTATTTTCTTAACTTACCTTCAAGTACACCCGTAGAATAGTCTTCAGGAAGGAATCCCCAGGAGTAAAATAGCCAACCCAGTAGGCGGTCGACGTTCTTCTACAGAGTCTTGATAGCATGCATATATGTTTGTTAGTTCCATAACACAAACAACAGATAAACGTTCTGCCTAACATATCCCCGCAAACGACACATGGGTTTGTACATATTGAAATGCATATACAACCTTTTGCCCGGGAATCATCGACATTGAATAACAAGTAGAGAAATAAAGCAACACATCTGCGAGGAGGCAAATTAGGACGTAACCAGGTCATAACAAACACATCACAAACGCACTAGACATTAGATCTAGCTTGGTAACACTCATGTGATTTCTCTATACAATGAAATGTCACGAATCCTATTGACGGACAAAAACCCAAGTATCTAATTACTGCAAGAGACAAACAATTCTAATTACATATTTATTACCCATATCAGTACAAGAAAGTCGGCAAGAGACATAACGATCTAGATTCAGTTATAGAAAAGTTAAAGTAAAGTTGGTCCCAAAGCAGATACTGTCATTATGATACGAGGTCGTCAGTTTGCTTCCTCTTCGTCTTTCCATCTCAGACAATTCCCAGAAAAGAAATCTGTAAATTTTAAGGTGCCATTTTGTATAAGGCTGGGTGGACGGCAGAACTTTACTAGTCGGAAACTATAGTCGTAATTCTGCCAGGGATGGAACTTGCACTATTGTCTTGACAGTGATGATAACCAGGATATTTGAGCACGCTAAAGACAGAGGTCTGTAGAGGGATACAATACTGAAGTTGTTGGCAGAGTGGTACGAAAAGTGATAAACAACCTTACATTTCAAGAACAGACATGACCTTGTTAGATTAGGGGCATTATGGCATGACAATATACAGTGCACCACCCTGTACGGTGCACTACCCTGTACGGTGCACCATCCTGTACAGTGCACTACCCTATATGGTGTAACATCCTGTACGGTGCACCACCATGTACGGTGCACGACCCTATATGGTGCAACAACCTGCACAGAGCACCACACTGTGCCGTACACCACTCTGCATGGTGAATGATACAGATGTCACATATATTAGTTGTAGGGTCTATGGACGAAACGCTTAGGGGTGTTCTGTGACTGGTAAGCTTGAAAGACTGGGTTATTGTCCCAACTATACGGAGCTAGACCAGCCTACACACCCTCACCGAAGAATAGACACCACCGAAGCTTTACATTATTCTTTCGCTTTTCTACAATTGGGGCATTGGCCTAAACCAACCCATTCTAAGCCGACGTATCCTTAGATTAGAATGAGCTTCCGGTCCAACATGGAGGCTGGGCGGTTGAGCTGTTAAGGCCTCTGGAATGTTTATGCTTGTGGCTACGGGTTGCTAACGCATTTTCCTGATGTTAGACTGGTAGTGCATGGTTTCGTCGCCCAGCTACATGAGTTAAGTATGTTGAACGACACAGTGAGCTGTGGATTTTGTGTGGAGTGCTTTTACATCTGGGACCGTGGGGAAGTGGTTAAACCGTCTGCCTCGCGCTCCGAAGGTCGTGGTTTCGATTCCGGGCTACGTATTTCGGTTCACGAGTGCATTTTCCTCGGAGACTCCTGGGGGTCGTCGCTGGAGCTACGAAGTTTGTGCTTTGCGCGACGCTTTCGGAAAAATGGCAGCCGGTCGGTTGCTTTATGCAGTAATGTGGGGCTGCTGGTTTTCTAGTGACTGCCGTTTTCATCTACGATGGACTGTATTTGTCGTGGCAGACTTTTGTGTTGGCACTTTAGCAGCGGCCTTATGTATAGTATACCCGAACGGGCTGTTGGTTTGTCGAGACTCCTGTCTGTTACAGTTTTCACACGGGGCAGGGAGGAGCATTTTGTGCTATATTCACTGGCACAGGAACGGAGCATTAAGGAACGATTCTTTGCCGTGAAGTTGGAACCGCAACTAACTAATTAACTTAACTTAACTAACTAACTAACTAACTAACTAACTAACTAACTAACTAGCTAACTAACTAACTAATCCTTATCTATGCCATGCCGCTCAGTTCTATCTGTGTCTGCCTGCCTGTCTGTCTCATAACATTGTAATATGCTTTGTTTATTTTCACAACATTAATTTGACAATGTTTTTTTTTCAATGTGAATGAAACATGTACAATAGATAATTTGTGTACGAAAGATAAATTATTGGAAAGACCGAGTATAAAAAGGGCCTCCATTTCCCTTTGAAAATAAAGATAATTCGTTCGTTCATCCCCTTGCATATTATTCTATCTCTACTTCTCTTCTTAGTGTGTTTTTAAGCCTTTCCCTATTTCTTTTGATTTGTGGATTCCAGACAAAAGCCTATCTAGTTACACCATTCCTAGGTTTTCTTAATGTACGCCCTATACATTTGCATACGCCAGCTAAGTGCTTGCCAGTGAACAGTTTACTTTAGCAGCTATTTCACAATCTAAATACAATTGTCTGTTGCTGAGAGATGTATCCGCCATGAGATTTGACATCTTGTAGTGTAAACATGAGAGGTAAATGTATTTCTTTCTGTTCATTGTCTGGCATCTAAGGGGAAACAACTCAAATGTGAAGTTTCAAGTCTCATCTCATCTCATCTCATCGTGTTCCTCTTGTACGTTGCGGTGTCGAGGTGAAGCATAAACAGTGGGAGAGTACCCGTTTATGGAATTCATGTATTGAGATTTCCATGGACTCTGCTATTCCCTAGTCCATCGTTTACGTGGCCAACCTCTGCTTCCATTTGGTTGTAGATCATTGCTTTTTGTGGTATACTATTCGTTGGTAATCTTGTTTCATGGCCAAATCATTTAACTTGCAGTCTTCTGATAAAATCTAGTCCTGCTATAACCCACACTTTAGTCCTGATTTCTTCATTTCTATTTTCTATCGTCTTGATACATTGAGTATTCTTCTCTGGAATTTCATTTCTGTGGCTGTGATTTTTCTTTTCTCTTGTTCTGTCATTGTCCAGGTTTGACACTTGTAACATAGAGTTGGTAGGAAGATTGTGTTGTAGAGTGCTTTCTTAGTAACTATTGATACACATGGGTAGCGGGGTAGGGGTACCCCCTATCAAAGGAGAAGTAAGGTGCCGCCTTCCCTCCGCTAGCCTACGGGACACCCTTAGGCAAGGTGAAGTACCCGTTTAGCTCTCCTCTCCCCTAACAGGGTAACGTAAAGCCATGCGAGCAGGTGGTGGATTGGACTTGGGAGCAGCCGACAGATAGTTGTTGATTATGGTTTCAAGTCAGTGACGGTGGGCAGAGGATCTATCAATAGAGACAATGGCTACGGTCATTCGATCAGTATGATCACTGCCAGGAAGGAAGAATGGTAGACTTCCCTCCTTATTGATTCCCGGGCAGAAGAGGCTCGTCAGCCTTGGTTGGTATCTCTTCTAAGAGAGGGATCTCTAAATCTCAAACCTCCGCTGCCTTGCGGGTATACCCACATGGGAAAGGCTTCGGGAGTAAACCCTGAGGACAAATCCGGAGATGGAGTCCCTAAGGCAGTTCCATGTTGTAAACAACATAGTTCTAGCAACTCCTGCGACGGCTACGACGCCAAGTTGCATTGGCTACTGCCTTTCCCTTGGTCAACATCGGCGACGTGGAGAGGGGAACTTGCTACTGGACAACAGCTGGTTCTCCAATTTCCATTACCCAGGCTTGTGCCATGAAGAGGTCACTTCAGCACTGCGTAAAGCGGTGACACAACACGGGAAGCAGCATTTACCGGTTATAAGTCTTAATGCTCGATTGGCGTAGAGCAAGGCGCCAGGGGCTACTTCCGACGGTGGGAGAGATCATCGTATCTCACTAGACAGCTACCGCCCGCCTAAGCTGGGCATCCCTCAGTCAATACGGTGCTGTCTCGCCACGGTTCATCTGCCCCTGAGAGTGTGTGGAGCTCAGGGGAAAAATCCTGACACATGGACCGCAATCTATACACCTAGCAACAAGAAAAAAAAACAAAACCGGCCCTAAGGCTGGGAACCTGGAACGTAAGAACCATGACCCCTGGATCTCAGACGATCTAAACGAGATTGTGGATGCCGGCAAAACTGCAGTGATAAACAATGAACTACTCAGACTGGGGATAGACATTGTTGCCCTGTAAGAGACCAGACTCCAAGAATCTGGAAACATCAAGGAGAGGGACATCACTTTCTACTGGCATGGGAAGCCGTGAGGAGAGACCAGGGAGCATGGAGCTGGCTTCGCTATCAGAAACAAGCTGCCCAATTCCATCACACCACCAAGTGATGGCACTGAAAGAATACTGAAGCTCCAACTCCAGACAGAGGCAGGCCCAGTTTGTATTTTAAGCATTTACGCCCCAACACTAACTGCAGCATCAGAATATAAAGACAAGTTTTATGACGACCTTTGCAACGAAGCCAGTGAAAACCAGAGAAACAACATCTTTTTATCCTTGGGGATTTCATTGCCAGGGTTGGCTCCGACCACAAATCTTGGCCTTCATGTCTAGGACAGTTTGGCGTTGGGAAGATGAATGACAATGGACAACGTCTCTTGGAATTCTGCAAAAACCACAATCTGTGCGTGACCAACACCTTCTTTGACATGAAACCTCAACACAAGGTGTCATGGATGCACCCCAGATCAAAGAACTGGCACCAACTCGACCTGGTGCTCACTAAAAGCAGCAATATCAGCAATGTACGGCTGACTCGCAGCTATCATAGTGCTGACTGCGACACCGACCATTAACTCGTCTCCAGCAAGGTGAAGATAAAGCCCAAGAGAATCTACAGAAGCAGAACAGAAGGAAGACCACGCATTGACACCAGCGGCACCCAAAACAAAGAGAAGGTCAACAAATTCACCCAGGCTCTAGCGGAGACTCTGCCCTGCCCCACAGATGAAACTGCCACCGAGAGATAGAGTCAGTTTGGCGACACCATCTACAATACAGCTCTATCAACATTTGGCAAGAAGCAAACTAAGTCAATCTACTGGTTTGAAGCACACTCTGAAGAGATGCTCCCAGTCCTGGAAATAAAGAGACATGCATTCTCAGTGTATAAAACATCACCTTCAGAGAAAATATTGCAGGCATTGCGAACGGCCAGAAATAGAGTACAACAGATGGCAAGAAAATGTGCGAACAGGTACTGGCTACAGCTCTCTGCCCAAATTCAAACTTGTGCAGATACTGGAAATATAAGAGGAATGTACGAGGGCATCAAGCAAGCTGTCGGTCCTCAAGAAATAAGATGGCCCCTTTATGACCAACATAGGGGGTAATTGTCATCAACCGATGTCACAGGCATTCCGGGATAACTTCTCTCGCACCACACAAAAAGACTTGTTAGTCGTACGAGAGGAATTGATTACACATTTTATTGCCACTGGCTCTTTGCATCACATCAATGTACAACAAACAGTCGCTAACAAATCACACAAGAATAAATGCACAGAATTGCCTATCACTAGTCGTTTCCTAACCCTACTGCTAATCTATCTACTCGGCTAACGAAATAAGCATCGACGCTAAGCGATGCGTTCACTACGAAGTCTGTGTCCCGTCTGATCATTCCTCCCGTGCTGTTTACACAGTACGCGGAAGGACTTGGGGCGCACTACGGCTTTTGCGTGCGGCATCATTCAGCACGCTAGAGTAGTGGCCTCTCTTGAGTTTCAGTTTAGTTCTCCGTGTCTATCACGTTGGCGTGATCATGCCGTGACCAGAGTGCTTACTCTCTGGTTGACACCTCCGTGTCTCATGAGAGAACTATTTAATAGTTCCCCTTCTTATTTATTCCCTACACCTACCCTGCCCTCATGTAGGGGCACTGGGTTACCTCTATTCTACTTGAGGTAGACCACTCTTTCAGGGTGGTCTTCATTCCTATATAACTGAGTCTATGAAATGGTTTTTTATTGCTCTGATAGGTTTTAGGTTGGTCCTTAACAAAAGAGACTATTTCAGAGTCGCTATTTGATGTCTTAAAAATATCTCAGTTTGAGGAAAAATATGCAGAGCCTTTCTTTTCAAATTGTTCTATGGTCTCGATGTCTGACTGCTGCAGGAATTTAGCGAAAGGAGATGGTATTGTGGATATGACTTTATCCATGGCTATTAAATTTTTAAGTTTTTCAAAATCCTTTCCTATTTTTGCTGCACTAAGCCATCTATTTAGTACGCTTTGGACATTTGAGACATAATCGATAAAGGTCTCGCTTGGCTTTGGTTTCAAATTGGAAACCCAGGGGCATCAAGCAAGAAATGTTGCATTATCCTATCGTGGATGTACTGATAGTTAGATCTAAGATCAGTTGGTATTGATTCTATCACTTTAAGGGGCTCCCCACTGAGGTTCTTCATGTAGATCATGGCCCACATATCGATTGGTACTTGGTGGTATTTCAGTTGGTAGTCGACATTTTCTGTCCAGGCTGATATGGAATCTTCTTTACAAAATGGCTTAATAATGTTTTTGTATTTATTAAATTTATTTTCTTCTTGTTGACTTTTTAGTTTTGTAGCGGAGATCTCTAAGTGTGAATCTACATCCATACCTTTCATCTTTAACTGTGTCTCTGATTCAACTTGTATTTGTTTTTCTTTTACTCTTGCCATTTCATCTATCTCTCTTTGTTTAATCTCTAATTCCTTCTGTTTAATTTCCTTATCATGATCTAATTGTTTTTGTTTACTTTCCTTATCCTGTTCTAATTGTTTTTGCTTAATCTCTTTATCTTGTTCTATTTGCTTTTGTTTTGTTATCTCCGCTAGTTCTACAATCTCCTTTTGATGTTGTCTTTCTCGTGCACGTTCATCTCTCTCAGCATCTTTTGCTTCCCTAAATTTTTGATCAGCATATTGCTCTAAGTCCTTTCCTGTGTATTCTAATTCCTTGCCTGCTTTTATGAAATCATCTAATGTTGCCATGTTGTTGGGTAATTAGATAGAGCTGATAGGCACTCAAATATTTACTTACTTATTTATATTAGATATGTTAGGTTTTTAAGTCCCTGAGTACAAAAAATATACTCTTAGATTATAACCTGAAAAACAGATCACAAAAAATATGCTAATAGATCACACTCTGAAAAAGAGATGCATTATTAATCATATTGCATGCAAAATCATTTGGGTATACTCATCTTAACATTCCAGTTCAATAATGTACAATCGTTTGGCACCTCAAGTCCAATAGTCTGGCAATACCACATACAGCTTGCGTTATGCTTATGACCAGCTGTTGTTCTCCCTGGTTATCAAGAGCATCAACAATTAACCACTTGTAAACGATATATAATACTAGACAATTTTGTACAATCACATGCCCCAGGACAATACAATGTGGTTTAATTAATAATAAATGTCACTGTCCTGTCTTCGTTCTAACGTCTTCTGCCTTCCCTAACTCTAGCTGTTTAAATTATGGGAGTGTTGTGCAGACTGCGTCTTATTTGCATAGCAAAAGTAGTGCCATCGCGACGGTAAGAAATAGAAAAAGTATATAAATAATTAAATAAATGCTTTGAAATAAATATAAAAGTAATAATAATGTTCAAATAAATAAATATATTCAATAAATAAGTTATATAAACAAATAATATTTGATATAAGCCAACGATTCAGGCGAGCAGCCGCTTTGCGATTTGTAAACAATCAGTCGCTGATTGCAAATGGCGTAACGCAGCTGTTTGTCAGTCGCGATACGTCACCGGCGCAGCGCTATTTTTAGATTGGAAAAATCGATATTGTTGTCGGCTCATTTTTGTGTATCGCTCCGCCGTGAATCATATTTGACAAATACTAGTAAATGAATAAGTAATTGTAGAAATAAATGATACAAAACTATAATAATAATACTTACAAATCAGAAGAAAACATGTTCATAAGCACAAAACAATTCAATAAGCATAAATAAACATAACTTGGTCACGATGGGCACAGCTCGCACTTTGTTCTGTCTGCACACGCCATTATCACTAACATAAATTAAACCCTTTGATTATCTAGCCGTAATTCTACTTTAGAGCCGTGGGTGAGTGTTTTAGCTTGAACAATTGTCCAAGCTACACTTCTGACACCACTTTATCCTAGCCTGTCATCAACAGATGTCACAGGCATTCCGGGATAACTTCTCTCGCACCACACAAAAAGACTTGTTAGTCGTACGAGAGGAATTGATTACACATTTTATTGCCACTGGCTCTTTGCATCACATCAATGTACAACAAACAGTCGCTAACAAATCACACAAGAATAAATGCACAGAATTGCCTATCACTAGTCGTTTCCTAACCCTACTGTTAATCTATCTACTCGGCTAACAAAATAAGCATCGACGCTAAGCGATGCGTTCACTACGAAGTCTGTGTCCCGTCTGATCATTCCTCCCGTGCTGTTTACACAGTACGCGGAAGGACTTGGGGCGCACGACGGCTTTTGCGTGCGGTATCATTCAGCACGCTAGAGTAGTGGCCTCTCTTGAGTTTCAGTTTAGTTCTCCGTGTCTATCTCGTTGGCGTGATCATGCCGTGACCAGAGTGCTTACTCTCTGGTTGACACCTCCGTGTCTCATGAGAGAACTATTTAATAGTTCCCCTTCTTATTTATTCCCTACACCTACCCTGCCCTCATGTAGGGGCACTGGGTTACCTCTATTCTACTTGAGGTAAACCACTCTTTCAGGGTGGTCTTCATTCCTATATAACTGAGTCTTTGACAGTAATCATAAAATATCGAGCGAAACAAATGGATCGCTGGGTAGAACACTACTCAGAGCTATACTCGGTGGAGAACACTGTCGGAGAAGAAGCTCTGGAAGCCATCGATCAACAGTCCACCATGCATGCTCTGGATAAAGAACCATACCTCACAGAAATCAGCGAAGCACTAGACATTCTCAAATCCGGCAAGGCACCAGGGAAAGATAGCATTCCACATTAAATTTTAAAATGTAGCAATGAAACAATCATCCCAGAACTGTATGCAATATTTCAGCTCTGCTGGAAAGAAAAATCAGTACCACAAGATATTAAAGACGCAAACATCGTTGCCATACGATATCTCGGGGTGTAGAATCAATTTCAACATTAACTGTATAAATACATAAACTCGGCTCGAAAATCAATAGCAGGTTAGAAGCCGAACAAACGAATTAAAATGACGAAGTCCACTCCGTTATCTTTTAACAGTTATGACGCCTTTTAATATCTCACCGTTTAGGCTTGTCGCAATAATAAACAATAACTAATTTGCTTACAGTACCTGTTTTGTCCAGGTTGGGCAGTAAGAATAATATAATTAGGATTACTGATTGTTGCAAGCCATCCCTTTTCGAAGATCAACAATGTCCTTGTTCGTCCTCATGGACTCTTTTCTCAATCCGCTTCACAGATATCTGGTTTTTTTGTCTTTGCCTGCCTGTGTATTCGTGGCCACAATAAGTGTTGCTTCTATAGATTGTCTCTTCCATTTTCCAAGTATTACTTCAGCCACTGAAGAACCATCAAGCCAATATTTAGCCTACCTATGGTTGTAGAATTAACATGAGCTGCCGCCTTGATGAAACTCCCAAGTCAGTCTGTTGTTATTGACATTGTCGTGTGACGATTCTGTGTAGTCGCGTCATCTCCTTCACTTTTCTTACCGCTTTTGTTCTGGGATTCTTTGATATATCTAATTTACGTCATTATGTCGCACTTGCTCCTTGGCAGTAGTTACCCTTTAAAAAAAACAAAGGCGACAGAAGCGACTGCAACAACTAGCGCGGCATCTCCCTGCTCAGCATTACTGGTAAGATTTTTGCTCGAGTAATCCTTAAAAGCCTACACATTATTGCTGAAAGAATCTACCCCGAATCACAGTGCGGAATTAGACCCAACAGGTCCACCATCGATATAATTTTCTCACTCCGGCAGCATCAAGAGAAGTGCAGAGAACAGAGGAATTCATTATATATTGCCTTCATCGACCTTACAAAGGCATTTGACCTCGTGAGCAGAAACGGCCTTTTAAGGTCCTTGAAAAGATAGGATATCCACCCACCCTTGTTAGTCTCGTCAAATCATTTCACGAAAACATGCAGGGGACCATATTATTTGATGGCTCAACGTCCCAGTCATTCAGCATCAGCAGTGGAGTAAAGCAGGGCTGCGTGCTTGCTTCACCACTTTTTGGTATCTTCTTCGCCGTTTCCTTAAGGCAGTTATTTGGGACTGCCACTGAAGGCATATACCTTCATTCAAGATCTGATGGCAAACTTTTTAACCCATCAAGACTCAAAGCAACGACTAAAATAAGATCAAGATGCATAAGAGAACTACTTTTTGCAGATGATGCAGCACTGACTACTCATACAGCAGAAGATCTCCAACGGCTCATAGATCGTTTTGCAGCCGCCTGTAAAGACTTTGGGCTCATCATCAGCCTAAATAAAACAGATGTGATATAACAAGATGCTGGTGCGCCTCCGTCAATCAAAATTTCTAATTTTGAATTGAAGGTCGTCCACGAGTTTGTGTAATTGGGGACGACAATATCAGATAATCTTTCATTAGAGACAGAAATCGAAAGACGCATTGGAAAGGCAGCCACAACATTTTCCAGGCTAACTAAAAGAGTTTGGGAGAATAATAGACTAACAGAGCGTACAAAAGTCCAAGTATATAAAACTTATGTTGTTAGCCACTGTCACTTGTCGTCCCGGGAGGAACGTGGAATCAACAAGCACACCTTTAAACTATTATACTTTGGGATTATTGACATACTTCTAGTCTACACTCCTCCGTTCTGTCTTCTATTCTCTCTCTCTCTCTCTCTCTCTCTCTCTCTCTCTCTCTCTCTCTCTCTCTCTCTCTCTCTCTCTCTCTCTCTCTCTCTTATTCCTTCCTAACATACCCTGACAACAGTTTCCTCCAACAATTAATAAAATATTTATTGCTGAAAACTATGTCTGGTGTATGTATGGAATGTGTATATGTAGTTGGTAGTGTCTTCTATTGTGAGTGCAAGATAGGACTCTGAATGTCTAATCTCCGTATCGCATCTCGCATCGTCATACGGCCAAACCACAGGACATCACACATAGATATGGACAGCTCTCACCCTGGATGCTCCGCTCCGCTTGAGTCTGGACGTAATCCAATTCTTGAAAACAAATGTTCAATGTCTTATCACCAGAAAATAATGCGATTAAGGTAAGTCACTGAAATCCACATATTTCCTGTTTTTGGAAGTTAGTACAAGCCATCCCGGAATACACATCGCCACTGTCCAACATTGTCTAGTGCTACTGTAAATGTTCTACACACTGTCTCTCGTTAGTAAAGTTGTATATTTATCCACAGTGCAAATGCATACAGTTTTATGTCTCCCTGCTTTCAACAGGTTAACGTCTTTTTCATTTACGTTCTTTACTTGTATATTCTTTTGTGTATACAGAGTTCTTTTTTGACGTTAGATTATCTCTTCTCATGATTAGAACATGTCTATGTTCTTGGTGGTTCTAGGTAGGTACTTTATCTGCACCAGTGAAGTAAACTTCAGTTCTTCTCTCATTTCAAGAGTGTTAGTGGAAACTGTGGGAGATATATTTAATCAGGTGATATGAGTCTGCTTCATACTATTTCTTATGTGAGAGCCTTTCTCCAGCCGTACTGAGAAGCTTCCGAAAGATACTCTGGCATAAGACAGATGTATTCACTAAAGTCTAAACTATTCGCTAATAGAAGGAAATGGTAACAGCCAGCACGGACACCTTGTTCTCTATACTAGACTAATATGCTAAAGCTAAATACCTTATATAATCTATGTTAGTCCATGAATTGAAATACACAAACGCAGATGCGCTAATATCCCATCGCCTTTAAACAATAAGGGACTAGTATTTCTTTCCTTATAACGGACACATAGATAATCTCTGCCCCGTTTGGGAACACACACTAATCCCAAAACAAGTTTCCACCAATTTATACCGAGTGTCCAATTCTCTGTTGTTTTTGATCCACAATCAAATTTGCCGTAATTCCCCACATCAAAAGTCTGTGAAGTCACGTATTCGTCTAGTTGCCCGCTCCGTCTCGTGTTCCTCCGCTGAGTCCCCGCGTTCACCACTACGTCGCTACATCAAAGGTTCTAACTCTTTGATCACCGTCTTCGTGTGTTCCACAACTCGATGTCTCCTCGTCTCCGTTGCTTGTCCGATAAGTTCGGCAGTCAATGACCCCTCACACTGTATCCTATTTTTCTCTATACCATTCGGTCAATAACCCACACTTTGTCCTCGCTCAAGAATGAAGGCTCGATTGTTATTCTGACTCACGGTCCATAATTTTCCATTCTCATATATTGCAATTAATTGTATATGTAAGTTATCGAGGAATCAATAAACTCGCAGTTTTCCGTGACAAGCACACTACTCTATGGGTCTGAATCCTGGACCCTGTACTCAAGACAGGAAGGAAAGTTGAATTCCTTCCATATGAGATGTCTGAGACGTATCCTGGGAAGATCATGGAAAGACCACATAATGAACAAACATGTGCTTGAAATGCAGATATTACCACAGTGCACTCCCTCCTCAAGCAGAGACGCCTCCGGCGGCTGGGCCACGTATCTCTAATGGAGGACGACCGTATTCCCAAGGATCTCCTATACGGAGAACTAGCCACAGGAAAGAGGCCAACCGGAAGACCGCAATTGCGATATAGGGTGTGTATAAACAAGATAACCCTTGGCATAGATCCAGACACGTTGCAACAGACAGATGTTCCTGAAGAAGAGATGTACGAAATGGACTGGTGCTCTTTGAGCGCTATCTGATCCAACAAACTGAGGATAGGCGGCACAGGCCCAAAACGCAGTCACTTACTACGGGACCTGCCTCGTCTTACAGATGCGGAAACTGTGACAGAAATTGTCACTCTGGCATTGTACTATACAGTCACCAGCGGTGCTGTCAGGTACCGCCTCCTCCCCCCCCCCCTAGCGACACACCTCTATAGTCCTTCAAGACTGAAAGAGGCCTACTACTATTGATACATGTTTGTCCTTTAGCATTGGTGCTATGTGTCCAATGAGTTGATTTGCCTTATTACATCTATCTTCGATCTCGTCGTCCGATTTGCCATTTGATGATATTATACTTCCTAAGTACTTGAAGCTCTTTACTTCTTTCAAGGGGTGTTCTTTAAGACCAATCTTCGTTGTTTTTTTTCTCCTTTAGTTATAGCCATTACCTCTGCTTTACTGATAGTAATTTTGATAGTATGTTCCTTACACACTTCGTTTAAAACTATTCACGTTGCTTTGTAATTCTACTTCTGATTTTGCTATTAGTACTTGATCGTCCGCAGATACTCGTAGTTCTTTCATGATGTAATTTACAAATTTGCAGTTAGTTCTTCATCTGTGTTATGTTCTTCATGTGGTGTTGTTGCATTCTCTGTTTGGCTGGTTTCTTTACATATGCTGTCTATATAGGTTATGAACAAGTGTGGGGGTGGGGGGCGCGGAGATAGAATACAACTTACCTTACTCCGAATTTTATAGTAAAGGGTTCAGAGTGCCCTCCATTTTTTCTCACTATGCATACCCTGTTGTGGTATAAGCTTCCATATCGTGTAAAGATTTCCCACTTCTTGTTTCTATCTACTCAATCAAATGCCTTTTTTTGGTAGACAAAGGCTAAGTAGAGTTTTTTATTAAATTCGATAGATATTTATATAAGTAGTCTAACAGTAAAGATGGCATCTGTGCATCCTTTGTTTTTCCCAAATCCAAGTTGCGTTTCACTAACCTGAGGTTCTATATAGTAGGCGGTAATCTTTTCTCAAGGATTTTGCAAACTATGTTTCCAGTATGACTCAACATTGAAATGCCTCTGTATTGTGTTCAGTCTCTTTTACTGCGTTTGGTTTTCCAAAGTGGGTTAAGTATAGCGTTTCCCCGGTCTCGCGGTGTTTGGTGTTCTCCCCAAACAAGGTTAAGTAGTCTATGTCGCCATGCTGTTCCTGCTTCTCTTGCTGCTTTAATTAATTCACTTAGTATTTCGTCTTGTCGGTGATATATTTAATGGCGCTAATCTGACAACTGCTTCAATTTCTTCTTTAGTTTAAGCGACTTTCAGTATGTCTGGTTCTAGTTCTTCGATGGCATCTGTGTCAGTTTCTTGATGGAATGTTGAGAGGTTTTTCGAAGTATTTCCTCTATCTGTATAGGCTTTGTTTTTGTTAACTTATTGGTTCTCCTTTTTCGATGTTAATTATTTCAATTGGGTCGAAGGGTTCTGCTCTGGTTCTCATTGCACTGATCTGTTTGTAGAAGTTTCTAGTTGACTCCTTGTAGTTTTTATTTAGGGCTTCTCCATATTCCTCCCATTACTTTTTTTTTTTATTTTCTCTCTTCTTGCTATTCTATATTCTATTTAATCACGACCCTGTTTGCTCTTTATGCACGTTTTATATGTTTTTCTTTTTGTCTTTACAGCTATTTTTTTTTTGTACCTTCGCGTTCTACCAAAGTGTTATTTTCTCTATCAGTATTTTGAGTTTTTTCGTGGTTCCAGATGTTATTTTGAAAGTATTTAAAATGCTTAATTTGAACATCTACCATATTCTTCCACCGTTTCTTTTTCTGTAGGTAGTTTTACAAAGATTAAATTTAGTTATTTCTCATAATATTTCCTCATGACCCGTATTATGATTTTTAACGTTTACTAATTCGCATGGCATATATTTGCCTGGTCTTTATTTTCTTCTTCTGTTGCTTCTTATTGTAATCACGAAGATTTAAGTATTAGTTATTAATTTAAGTCTTGATTTGAATGTATATGCGTGTATACATGTATTCCAAACACACACGCACTCACACACATGCACACTCACACACAAAGATACATATTGTCTGTCAGAAAAGGACCACATTCTGTACCCTGATGTGTGTTAGTTATCGGCGTTACTGTGAGGTACAAAGGTCTTAAATGGTCCCTTCTGACGGTCAGTTGGACTGTCATGCTGACGCCTCGTCCAGAAAGCAATGACAAAATGCTGAAAGTAACAGTGAGCAGTAAATCACAAACAATCAATACGGGCTGGATGTGACTGCAACGTCCTGCAAAAGGCATGCAAGTTTTTTTCAGAGACCTGTGTGGTAGAGAGGTTTACCGCTCTTACACTTTGTCTTCTGACAGCGGCGTAGTGGGTTCATTCCACACGCGATCAGTTGGACTTAAATGTTGAACCCTTCAGAAATAAATGGCAAACTACTAAATGTAAAATGGCCTAGTAAATATCAAACTGCCATTAGGGGCCTGCACGCGTATGCATTTTGTTTTTCAAACAATACAGTCAATAGAAAATATGACATGGAGTGTAGTTGGTGATGGCAATATAACTTACCTTAAGCTGACGATATCGTTTGATACTAGTCAGTTGCAACTACAGAAAAACGATCTATACAGTGGTTACAGCAAGTGATAAAAGAGCCTAAATTTGAATAGCACGAGATAAGTAATGGTAATATCAATGACACAGATCCAGTCCAAGTTTACAAGTAGAGTATATGATTTTTATTTGTTACAAAGTATAGATGTTCGAGTATTTTTGTTTGTTTGTTTGTTTTTTGTTTGTTTGTTCGCATATCCTTTACAGGACATCGCTGTCAACATCAGCATCTTTAAGCTGATTGTTGATTTCTTGGCAAGATTACGCTCAGTAGTTTGCCATTGTTTTCTGAGCGACCGGCTCATATACCCCGTAAGATACCGACGCGGCTAGAACCACCACCGATTCTAGCACACGTCACGTTACTCATGAGAGTATACGGCGTTACGGAGAAAGTCGCTAACACATAGGCCAGGGAAACCGGCTTCGAGTATTTAAGTACACAAATAACATGAGATGGGATACGTTTAAAAAATAAAGAAAATAGGATACGTATATATATATATACACACACAAGCGTTTACACACATACATGCCACACACATCCATATATACACGTACATACGAATACACGTACGTACACAGTTACATACACATATACTTGGAGACGTGTTCATACATACTTACGCATATGCGTCTACACCCATAAATACGTACACACCGATGCATAACAACACATATACATATTCACATTTACACACATACGTTACACAGACGTATATACATTTACACCATTTTATGCACATACACGCACGTGTTCACTCAACTCATGCATTACATTACATTATGTTAAACATAATGCTAAGAATAGAACCTATATAATTCAAATTAAACAAACCAATGATCCTTTTTCTCACTTGAGGCTTGATGGGTTTTTGCACAAAGCCCACATCTTTATGTTGAATTGAGTTGAGTTGAGCTAAGAACCGACATCACTGCACTCAGGACCTTCCCATATGCGCTCCGTCTCCTCGTTCAACAGTCAACGAAGGGTCACAGTACTAATCGTTACCACCGCTATATGATTAAAAGTTCTGGTCTTCCCTCTCAGTTTTGAGATTCTTCAAGAACCCCAGCCGATCCCCCGCAATCTCATTCTTTCCATGTACGAGTTCTCAATCTGTTTCCCCACCTTCTCCACCGAGTCCCACAGCCGCACGACCACATCTCCCTTGTCCATAAGGTAATCTACCACCAAAAGGTGTATTCCCTGCCAGCCTATTAGCCTTTTCATTCACTTGCACTCCCGCATAGCCAGGGAAAAATATCCATACAATCCTCACAATCTGTGACCTCTGAAGTGAGGTTAGCCATTCCACACGAAACATTCCTCTCTCCACCTTACTAAGCATACTCCATGAGTCCGTAATGAATACACTGCGTGTTGCGGTAGTCTCCTCTAACCAACGGAATGCCGTTGTTACTCCATCAACCTCCATTCTCATGCTGGAGGTCGTAGTCTCATATGCCAGACTCTCCTTTTTCAAGAATCGTCCATTATCCTTCGCAATGAAACCCCAACCATCACGTCGGTTTCTCACCACTGACCCATCGGTGTAGATCACTATGTCACCTTGATGTTTGTTACTCTCGATCAGTTGTTGCACCTCAAACTCTGGGCCTAATCTCCTGAATAGTGTCTTCATTAGCCATGACTATCATACAGATGAACCTACAACAACGGAATGCGGACATAATTTGTATCAAACCATTGAGATAACACCTAGGTCTCATAATGTTATATTAAACCAGCATAGGTCAAATACCAAACACACAAACACGTAGGACCGTAATGCTGAGTCAAGTATATTACAAACATTTTAAGAAGAGGAAAGATTGGTCAGGTCTAATGCAGTACACATATTACGCAGAAAATCAATTGGATAATGAAGACACTTTTTTGGAGTGTCTAGTTGGTCATGCGTCGAAGTACACTTGTTCCTGCAGCGAGGCGCTGTCGTCATTTGGAGGTGACAGATTCGATTCCCGGTCGGTAACTATAGCTTTCACATTTTGTGTTGTCTAGTGCGTCCCCTAATCTGTACTTCCTTCTTCTCCTTCTATGAGCGCCAAAAAATACTGTGTACGTTTATTTATGTACTGTCTCAGTGGCCTCAAAGGGTTCCCCAATTGGTTTTCTGTGTAATATGTTTACTGCATTAGACCTGACCAATCATTTCTCTTCTTTAAATATTTGTAATATACTTAACACTGAATTACGGTCCGACGTGTTTGTGTGTTTGCTTTTTGACCTATGCTGGTTTAATATAAAATTATGAGACCTATGGAATCTATGGAGACCTAGAATCTCAATGGTTTGATACACATTATGTCCGTATTCCATAGTTGTAGGTTCATCTGTATGATAGTCATGTCTAATGAAGACACTTTTTTGTTTTGTTTTGAGTGTCTAGATCAGTGGTTCTCAAGCTTTTCAGGCAGAGGGCTATATCTACTATTTACGGTAGTTAAGCGGGCCACAACGTTATAAAATTATAAAAGTCGTGCAATATCATTCTTACCTGTCTTAACTTAAATTTTAAATCAGTTTCGAAAATCGCTATTATTGTAATTAATTTACAATTGTAACTGTTCTTCATAACCAGTTACTTAAGTTCAGATACCATTTTATCAATGGCTGAGGGCACAAATCTGTCGTGCCCAAAGTCATAAGCGCAGCTAGGTTACTGTCGGTGAGTCTGGAACGTTGCTTGGTATTTGTAACGTTCATTGCGGAAAATAACTGCTCGAGGCCTCGCGTGCCACTTTATGACAGCTGGCAGGCCACAATTGGCCTGCGGGCCGTGGTTTGGGAACCTCTGGTCTAGTTGGTCATGCGTCGAAGTACACTTGTTCCTGCAGTGATGCACTGCTGTAATTTGGAGGTGACAGGTTCGAATCCCGGTCGGTAATTATAACTTTCAAATTTTATGTTATCTAGTGCGTGCTCTAATCTATACTTCCTCCGTCTCCTTCTATGAGCTCCAAAGAATACTGTATGTACTGTCCGAGTGGCATCAAAGAGTTCACTAATTGATGTTCCGTGGAATATGTGTACTGCATTAGAACTGACCAATCATTCCTCTACTTTAAATATTTGTAATATACGTGACACAGCATTACGGTTCGATGTGTTTGTGTGTTTGTTATTTGACCTATGCTGGTGTAGTATCAAATCAAATCAACTTTATTAGGGTCACAAATTGGGCGCGCAGGCCCGTCTTACATTCGGCCCTTCCAATCACTCGTCTTTCATTCATCAAGAGAAATTATACATTTACATAGGAAGAAAACTAAACATTGTGAAATGAATGTTGTAAACATAAACAAGGCAAATTACCATGTTATGAGGCCCATCTCCCACCTACCCATACATCACCCCACCCACACATCACTCCCACCTACCCACATACACGCGCACCAAGGGACACATACATTACCCCACAACCGATCCATCCCCCTTCCGCACATCCCCCACCCACACACTCTCCCCTCACCTGTTCCCCCAACCAAAACACACTCGCCACCCACAAACATTCCCCCACCAACCCACACACCAGTTATGAGACCCATGGTACTATATCAGTGGTCTGATACGAATGCTTTCCGTATTCCATAGTTGTAGGTTCATCTGTATGATAGACATGGCTAATGAAGATATTTTTTTTGGAGTGTCTAGTTGGTCATGCGTCGAAGTACACTTGTTCCTACAGCAAGACGCTGTTGTCATTTAAAGGGAATAGGTTCGAATCCAGGCCTGTAGTTTTAGCTTTCAAATTGTATGTTGTCTAGTGCGTCCTCTAATCTATACTTCCTTCTTCTCCTTCCATGAGCACCAAACAATATTGTGTGTATTATTTATGTACTGTCTCAGTGGCCTCAAAGAAGTCCTCAATTGATTTTCTGTGTAATACGTGTACTGCATTAGAACCAACCAATCATTTCTCTTCTTTAAATGTTTGTAATATACTTTACACAACATAACGGACCGACGTGTTTTTTGAGTTTGTTATTTGACCTATGCTGGCTTAATATAAAATTATGAGACCTATGGTGCTACCTCAATGATTTGATACGATTGCTGTCTGTATTCCATTGTTGTAGGTTCATCTGTATGCGTTCTTTTCAGACAAAATGAGGATAATGAAGACACTTTTTTGGAGTGTATAGTTGGTCATGCGTCGAAGTACACTTGTTCGTGCAGCGAGGTGCTGTCGTCATTTTTAGGTGACAGGTTCCAGTTCCAATTCCAATTTTAATAACAAAAATTCCAAATTCGGCCTCGTCCAACTTGCCTCTTCAGCTGTGGTTTTTGTTGAGTTCCGTGGCTTTTGTGGGTTTATTCACCCTAATTCTTGTCTTGTGCTCTCTTACGGGTGAGTCCTTTCTCGGACTGGTTAAGTAAGCGTTTGTGTCTGTGACGTCAGCTTGAGGGGAGTGTAGCATGATGGAACAGAATTCCCCATTCCCAGTCCGACACATTTCATAAAGATACTTTAAGTCTTAACGGGGACCATCCCAAATAGAAGGGCTATTATTAGATCGTATGTTCTAGAACGAGTTGGGGGAGGGCAGAGGTATGCGCTTGTTTTTCATTGGTTAATAAGTAATGAGCCCACGCTATTCCTGGGCCATATTTTAAAATCTAATTAGTTGAGCGGGGATTCCACCGAGAGCGGTCGCTAGTGTGATGTGATGACCCAACAATGCCCTTAAAGATTCGATAATATATTGTTCTCTGGACAACAGGTACCACTTTAAAACATACTTTAATGTTGTGGCTAGACCTAGTGAACGAAAGAGAAGAATATAAGAGTATTTTATGAATAAAATGTGAAAGTGGAAAACCTAACTTCTGTGCGCCAGTATTCTGGATACTGCTTCTTCCACCTTGACATGTCTTTCACGCTGTATACTCCAAATGCATATCAATCCCTTGATGTGACTGGTTGCGTATGCTTGATGAATGTATAGTACACTCATGCAAATTCGCAAACCCAAACCCCTTGTGCATTCTTCATGCCTAGGATGACTCATTCTTGAATCAACTGTACCTTTGCTCTCGCGAGTTAACATATGGCAGTCTGAATTGGAATGAGTGATGAAACATGTACACGTTCCTTTGTAAAACGCTGAGAATGATGGAGTGAGTGAGTTGGTGATTTAATAAATAGCCTCTCACATCTAGTGGAAGGAAAGATGCTTCAATATCCATATGTAAACAGGTTGTGTGTGGCACGCCAGAATTGCTAAGTCCATGTGATGCCTGGTGGCTATATGCTCAAGAGAATTAATACAATTTCTCTTTGAAGTATTACACTGTTACCTCTATTGTTGGATGGTTCATATAAACTAGTTCCTAAGAGAACCATAGGTGTGTGAACCTGTGTCTTAGTTGGCTGAATATATTGTATGGCTCATGCAAATTTACAAGGACTAAACATGTTTTTCACATATGTGCTTTGGTGCATATGTGAACAGTTGTTATGCAATTGAGCTTCTGTTACCTACTGTAGTAGACATGAAAATTACTCAGTGGGGAAAGAGCACATGATGATGATAAAGATGATGTACCTGTGAGTCAGGTCTGTCTGAGAGAGGGGGTGAGGTCTGGCATTGCTGAGTGAGTGTATATGGAATAGGACATTCATGCACCAACATCACAGCCATAGGAATGGATGTCTGGTCTGCTAATTGGGTAAATGCCATTAGTTAATACATATTGCATATTGCAGTTGTAAATGCCTATTTTCCATTTCCCTTCACAATGCCTGTCCCATGTTGCTATGTCACAATGATTGCTGTACTGTGTCTGGTCCTCCTTGTGCCCAGGTCTACTGTGGTTCAAACATGGTGGAACTTAGACCACATAAATGCTTGTAATTATGTTAAGCTACCCCTGTCTCAACATATAGGCTTGTGATTACCACAGATAGGGGTGAATTGAACACATATCACCCACAGTACATCAGAGTGAAATACACTGCATCATCAAACAAGGAGAGGTGTGTTTGGACCACACCCATCCTTTTCCTCCCCATCTCCATCTGTGTATGCTAATGTATGATAACATCATCTTTTAACAAATGTAAAGAGATGTTGTGCCATTTTGTATATTGACAGAGAACAGGAGGATGGAGGAGAGGCTTCCATATATCATCTGGGACAACTAAACAGAAGTCCTAGATCCAGAAGTGACTCCCTATCAAAAGGCAGGAAAATCTAAGAAGACTTTTCTCTCAGCTCTTTAACAGCTGAATGCACAAATGGGAGCATAACACAATCTGAAGCACTACCAATGTGGTGAACTGGACAGTGATCATAATTATCAGAATCATCTGAGAATGAAAACAACAAGTCTGGTTGTTAACCCCATTCAAGACAACTTGTGAAATGACTGGTGCAATGGATTGTTTGGCTAGGACTTATCTTAGTTAATCTCCAGCCTGGTGCTCACACAGTGTTTAAGAATGAAGACTTGAAGATAAGTGAGGTGGACTGGATATGTGAAGTCCCCAGTGACAATTTTCACAGACAGTCTGGTCAACAGTGAGAGACATTACCGTATCATCGTCCCAAATTCAGTTCTCAAGAGGAATGAATCTGCCATGGAACTTATTACAGGAAGTCTGCAACCTGGAGCTTTCCCAACATCAATTGCTGATGATAACAGGGTGTCAACTGATCCAGAAAAGTAGTTCCTTCCTTGAGTTTCCCATGATAGGATTTTATCAACTTCCCAAGAGACAGGAATGGAAGACAGATACTGTAACTGAGTGGGGTAGTTAGATATTAGAGAGAGGAGGAGGAGAGTTAGTTATTGGGTGGTGGAGTAAATAAGAAGTGTTGTATCTTGTTTATCAACATGCATGTGTGGCATATTTTATACATTTTCTATGCAATAATTGAAGTGTTGACATGCAAGGAGATGAGGCAATGGTCACCACTCTACTCACCATCAGCTCAATAAATTGTGTATTTAATGAATCAGTTTTAAGTACATGTCTCAAGAGAATGTCTTGTACAGTTGCTGTCAAGTTTTGTCTCTGATGACTGTCTTAGGTACTGTGGTTGGTTATACATATTGTGAAAAGTCCTGTATAGATGTTGTCAAGTATCTCATGATGTATGTCTTGTACAATTGTGGTGTAAACAATTCTATGTAAATGTATGTCCCACTTTTGTCAAGAACCTGTCATGTAGATGTCTTGTCCAACAGATGTAATGTACAGTTATTGTTGAGTTTGTCTACAAATAATTGAGTTCTACAATCCCAGAGAAATGGGACAACCTGATATAGGTCACACTGACAAAATAAAGAAAGGAAATCTCATGTGACGGACGAATAGCACACTGGCAACATTATAATGAGAGAGATGGATCCTCAGTTGTACAGAGGCGAAGAGTCCAGATCTCCTTTGGGTCTTAGGGGAAACCTTTTTCTTCTTATATAAATTTCTGTGTGGATACATAGTAGTCTCACAGTGGGGGTTTGAGCCAAAGAAAAGTGGTTCTCCAAAAAGGCTATTGCGGGAATGATTAGCTCATTTGAGTGACCTCTAGACAAAACGTGCTAAATCATATCCTTTATCTTGTTATTTATTATTCAAGATATATCTCCAGAGAACACTACTAACTAGGTCCTCTGTCAACTCAATTAAACATGTCACAGGGAGGTCGGCGGCTGTCCTTTGTTCCCGTCTCTGGCTGTTTCTTTTGTTAGTGAAGGCTCCTGGCCCGTTTGGCTTGACTGGTTGCAGTCCTTAAAAGGACTTTCTCTTTTTATTTTATTTTGGCCTCCTTTTTTGTGTATTTTCTGTAGGAGCTTTTCTACGTTTCCATTTTCCTCCTTGCGCGTGTTTTCTTCTTCGAGTTTGAGTTTCTGATGCCATTCGATTTTTTCCTCTGCGGTCAGAAATGGGACGATCTCTCCGTCATCTACATAGTATTGCCATGGGTGTTCGTCATTCTCGTATAAAGCTGGTTCTTCAGCGGTACGGCAGGGCATTGATTTTCCCTTGTATTTCTTGTGCTTCTTTGCTTTTTCTTCCATGCGCCTTCTGTATTCCTTGCACCTGAGTTCGTATCTCCTCTTTATCTCCTCGAGTTCTTCATCGGTAAATAATGGTAGTATCGGGGCGTCCTCTCTGCCGTCGTCAGGGTTTTCATCTCGGTTTTCTTCGGATGTTTGGTAGGATATTGGCTTCCCTTTGGCTGTTTCGGGCGTCGTGGTTGGGCTGTTGGCTTTCGCTTGCGATTCAGGCTCGGTCTCTTGATTTTCATCTTGCGATTTTTCTGAAAATTCTTGTGCGGCTTCTGTTGATTTGTTTCGGAATATTTCCATTTCAGCTTTCTGTAGTCCTCTCTCTGATTTATTGGTTTGTAGGATTTCTTCGTTCTCCTTCTTAATCCATGCCATATATTCCACTTCTTGCTGAGTTTCTCCAGACTCAGGTTTGAGTTAGGAGGAAAACGGAGCACTTATGGGTTAAACCGTGTGCCGTGATGTTGATTCAACGACTAAACTAAACTAAACTATTCCACTTCTTGCTTGATGTTTTGCTGGATCTCCTTCGTTTCCGCCAGTAGTTTTTCGTTGTCGCTGGTCGGAGTCGGCGTCAGCAGTGACTTGTTTCTTCAACTCGTCTATCTGTTTTTGCAGTTGATCTCTTTCAGCTTGTGATATACCCGTGGCTGTCTCGCACCTCCGCATTGCTTCGTTGTATGGTGTCTTTGTGTTGATGGCGAGCTTTAATACGTCTCTGTGTCGTTGCAGGTAAGGACAGCCCAAGTATCTGGCTCCATGCTTGCCCAGGCAGTTGGCGCACTTTCTTTTGTTGTTGAGTGCTCGAAAGTCCGTGTCCAGCTTGGCCAGAGGACACTCCTTGAAGGCGTGGTTATCGGCACAGTATCGGCAGATCTCCGTCCTGCTGCGGCATGCTGCTCTGCTGTGGCCGGCCCTCTGACATCTGGGACATTGGATGATCCTTGGGATGAATCTCTCTGGTTGCTGCATTCTCTTATTGATTGATACTGTGATCGGCATCTCGCTGCCCTCTGTCGACACCACCGCCAAGGTTGTGAGAATCATGGAGTAGGTGAGGAGCCGCTCCGCCTTCAAGAATCGTACGTGAAGATTCTCTTCTCGTAGCTGCTTCGTGATTTCTTCTTCTGATAGCTCCACTTGGATGCGCTTGATAACCCACTTGATTGTCGGTGAGTCGGTATGTCCGACTCTGGTGTCTTTCTCCTCCCTCTGCTTCCCAGTAGGTTTGTCTCTTGTTTGTAGTGGGTTGTCGTCTTCCTTCCTCGTGGAAGCTTCGTTAAAGGATGATTGAGGTTCTTGTTGCTTACTGCAGCTCACCGATGAGTTCACTCCGCTCGTCTTCTTGTCGGCTCCCACGCTGCACATCTTGGATACCGCGTGTTTCTTGGTATTAATGCAACGTGCCATTTTCCCCTGTATCAGGCTTCTTGACCTGGTCAGGTGACTTGTCCTGATAACGCTCGCAGTGCGACTGTGACGACGGTGACAGGTTCGAATCCAGGTCGGTAATTATAGCTTTCAAATGTTATGTTGTCTAGTGCGTCCTCTAATCTATACTTCCTATTTCTCTTTCTATGAGCGCCAAACAATAATTTGTGTGTTTATTTATGTAATGTCTCAGTGGCCTCAAAGGGCTCCCCAATTGATTTTCTGTGCAATGTTTATGCAGTATTTCTTGAGCCATGCTTCTTTTGCCTCCATACATAATATTCTGACTTTTCTGTGTGTTTCTTCATATTTGGGAGGCTTAGTTTTGTTTTGTCTTCTTGTTTCCATTAGTTGTAAAATGTCTTCAGTCATTCATGTCTTACGGCCCACTTTCTTTAATTCTGGAATAGCTTTTTTCTGCAGCACAACTGATTGAATTCTTCAACATTTCCCATTGATCATCCACATCTTGAAATATGATCTCTAGATCGGACTGCCAAAAACTGCCATTTACTGCCAATATAGTACCTTGCGGTCAACCAAGCGAGGGTAAACGGCGGGAGTAACTATGACTCTCTTAAGGTAGCCAAATGCCTCGTCATCTAATTAGTGACGCACATGAATGGAGTAACGAGATTCCCACTGTTCCTATTTACTATCTAGCGAAACCACAGCCCAGGGAACGGGCTTGGTAGAATCAGCGGGGAAAGAAGACCCTGTTGAGCTTGACTCTAGTCCTTTGTGAAGACACATGAAGGGTGTAGCGTGGGTGGGAGTGCAAGCTCAATTGAAATACCACTACTTTTATCGTTTCTTTACTTATTCATTTTGGAGATTTGCTCGCAACAGACGAGCAATATCTCCGGCGATATCTCCGGCGAGCCTATTCCCGGTGGTTGCGGGATCTGCAAAAGTCAGGCGGGGAGTCTGACGATAGTGCACGCTTTACATAGGTCCGGACACTTGTGATGACAGATGTACGCGCCCTACGGTTCAGGCGCGTACTAGTCCCCCACCTGTGGGACTTCGCTGAACGCCTCTAAGTCGGGTCCCTTGGGTTCCAGGGTCTGGCCACCACTTACCACCTGCTCGTGGAGGCGAGGTCTCGACTCTGGAAAACACAAGGCAAGGCCGAGAGATGGAACATGTCGTTTGGGCACCACATGTTCTCTGAAGCTCTGCCCAGGCATTGTGATGAAATTTTGGCCATATTCCAACTCACATACTTTGATCTGTCAAGACTGCAAGGTGCCACTCACTCACAGTACCTTGCGGTGTATGGCAGAGGGGTCTTTGAGTCTGAGGAATTAAGGCCACCTGGCTAGTGCAGTCGCTGTGCAGGTTAGGATTTTCTTTTTGCCCCCGACAAAAAAAAAATCCCCATACCTTACCGAGGGATCGAACCCGGGTCTCCCGAAGGAGAGTCCGGCGTTCTAGCCACTCGGCCAGCCGCTCCTCCCTAGATCAGACAATATATCAAATTTGTTCTCTACTTCTATGTTAAAATTATCTTGTATTTCTTTATCATATGCTTCATGCATACAATTGGTTTGTTCTTTATGCGCCAACATTTTTCCACATGTCAGAACTCGATGGATGATGTCGTCAATATTACCCTGAACGCTTTTACTTCCCAGAAAACTTCCTGGTACCCATTTTATGTTTTATCCACCTGAGAGCCCAAGTCAATACAAAAAAACAATACCCGTCTCAAAAACGATTCGAACATTTTACTACCGGACCGGCAGGCAAGCATGCTAGCAACTGCTCTACCCGGATACCACCTTATTATATATTTTTCCCGCATATACTTTACAGGACATCGCTGTCAATACCAGCATTTTACCGCTGTCTTTGATTTCTTGGCAAGATTACGCTCAGTAGTTTGCCATTGCTTTCTGAGCGGCTGGCTCATTTATCCGGCTAGTTAGCAACGCCGCGAGAACCGCGTCCAATCCTCGCGCTTTGCTTTACCCTACGTGGATAAACGGGATTACGGAGAAAGTCGTTTAACCCCTAGGCCAGACAGACACCTTGTTATATAATGTCTATAAATTCGTTGATACTACCGGATGTCACATATTGCGAGACGTACATAAATGTGACTTTTATTTCACTGAGCGTCGTCTTGTGCATTTCCTACCGGCTTACCAACTTTACCAATCGTCTGCAAGTTTTCAAAGATTATTCTCGAAGTATTGGATTATTGTAATGATGCTCTTGATAGGCATACAGGTGAGCGCATTGGCGTAACGGTTTGGTTGCTGTTGCAATGACATGAGCGCGATCAGACAAGGCTTCGATACTCACAACGAGAGGGGGAGACTGACAACCTATTTCCCGTGAACTCCGGCCTATAAAGTGTGAGGGTTGGTCCTAACCCATTACAGACCCAGAGCAGGGTCCTGCTTAGGGATTTCTGTGATAATTTGATATCTATTTAATGATGTTAACATCCTTTGTACTGGTTGTTGTATTATAAATGTAATTCTGCATCGTATGCTCATGATTTCTGTTTGCTATACATTCGTGTCTCACTTCTAACACTTGGCATCATGTCATTAGTGACACATTTCACATGTAATCTTCATTGTAGTTGTACTCAAAAGGGCAGCCCAGTGCTTGTAGCAACGTATTGGGTATTTGAGTATTTCTACGTACCTATCCATCTTCAACATTTCTTATTAGTGAGAGAGAGAGAGAGAGAGAGAGAGAGAGAGAGAGAGAGAGAGAGAGAGAGAGAGAGAGAGAGAGAGAGAGAGAGAGAGAGAGAGAGAGAGAGAGAGAAAGACAGAGACAGAGACAGACAGACAGACAGACAGACAGACAGAGAGACAGACAGACAGACAGTCAGACAGACAGACAGACAGACAGACAGACACGCACCACACACGTATATTCACATACAGACATCGCTTTGATCAGTCAGTTTAAAATCAGACGTAATCTGATTGTCGCACCGAACCCAGAAAGCCACCACAGCAAATTGACTGCACCAACGCTCTAACACAAAATAGGCCCCAGAAACACTCCACATATGGAAACACCCGCCGCACATCTTGCGAATATTTATGTAATGCAGAGGTCGCCTCGTGCAACTTTTTCTGGTTGAGTCGTATCTTGTCAAAAGGAAATGATATAATTCTGCTTTCATATTATATCTCTCTTGCCTTCTGATTCTCTGATCTAATTTTCTCCCATTTGTCCCGAACTGTATCTGCCATGTTTTGATTCTGGTCTTATTTAGCCGCTTGCTACACTGTATCTTTATTAACTCTCGCAATTTGTAATTTCATGGCTGTTAGCGAAAGATAAACTTCATCCATGTAATTGTAAGGATTTGCGAACGTGGTTTGTGAGCCCGTATACCCGGGTTCGAAACTCAGCGGTGCTGGTTTTTTCGAAAAAGGTATAGGAGCCGGTCGTTCAGAAAGCAATGGCAAACTACTGAACGTAAAATTTGCCCAGGAATCACGAACAGCGAAAATGTTGGGGTTGACTGATACGTCCTGTGAAGGACATGCAACTTAATTTTTTTATCGAAAGATAGCCGGTCTCCCTGGCCGAGGGGTTAGCAGCTTTCTCCGTAACCCCCAAATACTCTCGTGGTTGACGTGAGCGCACGAGAAATGGAAGCGGTCCAGTGACTTATGAGAGTATGGAGCCGGTCGCTCAGAAAGCAATGGCAAACTACTGAGGGTAATCTTGCCAAGAAATCAACAATCAGCTGAAAGATGCTGATGTTGACAGCAATGTCATGTAAAGGATGTGCAAAACAAAACATTTAGCGAAAGATAAACTTCATCCATGTTTCCTTATCTTGTTTGTAACCACCTACATGTATGGTTTCGTCACGCGACGATATTATTACATATTTTGCACTTCCATATTTCTAACTAGGTAGTGTGTTGAGTTTATTAACAATGACATACGTTAGGTGTGTTGAGGAAACATGGTCAACGAAGCCTTGTCACTACGTGGCATGTTGAATCATGACATGGGTACATCCTAGTATGCGTCTCGGAAGGAGTAAAGTTCCAACATCAGTCTTGTACGCCCCATTGAAATATAGAAGGGAAGGAGAGGTTTGCACCACAGTTCCTGTGGAGGTGTTACTTTGGTTTTTATTTGGGGGAGAAGCTGTCGTAAGTAAAGAATGAATAGTAGTTATTTGTTATTCTTTACTACTTTTAGTGTCGTCCCTGGAGTGAGGGGAATCAACACCCACAATTTTGTTAACCCAAGATTATTGTCCTAGAGAAACCACCAGAATCCGTCCACAAAACTCCCTCAGTCAGTAGACACCTCTTTCTTACTCTCACCACCCCTGGATCATGTCCCCTCTCATTCTTCCCCAACACAACATACTCAACAACTCTAGCTTTAACAAATAAATAGAACAATTAATTTATTAAAACAAAGAGTATGTGTGTGAGGTGTGTGTGTGTGTAATGTGTAGAATGTGTGTCGAATATTCTAATGTGTGTGTAGAATTAGACCAGTGAATCAGGAGCAAAGTCTGTTACATCCCAGTGCTTAGCATACAACAGCACCATGTATTCCGGACAGTGAACCTCACCCAGAAGATGTTTCTCCGTCCACGTGACAACTTTCTCCAATCACTCGAACAAACAGGATGCTGGTCATCAGATAGACACTGTTCGATCTTGGTCTTCACTCTAACCACCCGGTGAAGTTACTCTGTTTCATAATGTTTGTTGAACTGATAATCTTTCAATTAACTGAAATGTCACTTGGGGAAATTCTACTGTTCATAAGTCTCTGATTATAAAATTCTCCCCCTCTTTAAAAACACAACCTATTAATGTTTTTTTTAGGTAGATGTGTATAAATATATATATGTCCTTGGTATATGAGTTATTAATCTTCGGTGATGAAGCTTATCACTCATTAAACACAACACTTATGTTCATTAAGTCCGGCTCAGCAGAAGCCAGGTTTCTGCAGACCAACTAGGTTCTGAGCCCCGAGTAACAAACTCTCAGTAATTTCGGTCTTCATTCCGTGAGCCATCATTGTATAAAACTTTGAAACTGCTTCTTTGTAATAAATCATCTCACACTCAAGTGGAACACTCAAGGGGAACCTGTAGAGTAGAGAACATCATGTTGAGGGCAACTCAATCCTGACCGTAATTAAGTGAGTGTAGGCCAATAGCAGCACGCATATCTATAACAGAGATCCGATCTCTGTCATACGGCCAAATAGCTCATCACATTGGTCTTATACATGGCAACACCAGGAAAGAATAAAGGAACGGGTAGAAACCTAGCAGATGCCCTACTGGAAGATCCTAACATTTCACATTCCCCTCCCCCTCTCAACCATCCTTAATCTCTCTAATTATTATTCCACCCATTGTCCTCAACTCCCCGAGTAAAATGATATATCACACAAGCTAGTTAAAGCCATACAAAGGACACTAGTGCCGACGCTCCTATAATACTTTCTAGCACCGCACTTATAGAATATTCTATCACCGCACCTATAATACATTGTATCACCACACCTATAATACATTATATCACCGCACAGTACTGTACTCTATTCCTAATCATACTCTAAGTTAGATATGATTAATATAATACCATATGCCTATTCCGGTTGTTAATCGAAACTATGCAATCACGGACTGGATCTATGTCAACAATTTTACACAACTCGGAAACTGCAGCGATCCTTCACCCTTCAGAAATCTTGGTCGACTAACGCAACTTGTTTACTTCAACGGCCTTTATATCGGCTTGAGTGACGTCACCAAAAAGTCTAGACGCCAATCAGTCCAGAATCTGGTTTTGTCCTCCTATTTTTAGACTAACTGGAGTCAATCCGCCGTCAAGTTCGCTTTCATCTGGGGAAATCCTTTGTCCCGTACAACCATAATTCTGTCTGTCTGCGAACCAGAGAATTCCCCACATCACAGAATCCATCCCGCGTCTGTCAACACTTTCCGTCTATCACTTCAAAGGCCGACTCCCGCCTTGCAGACAGATGACGCCGTTGTTCGTCTCGAGCAACAATTTGTTAACAAAATGCCGACCGGTGTAGACATTGTAACGCGACGTATTTTGTTTCTCAGTCCATACAACATCAAAGGGTTGCTTGTTTTTGCAGACTAATGTCGGGTCTTGTTTGTCATCGATCGAACATCAAGTTTATTTTCGTGACAGAAGCCTAAACACCAACTTCACTCTGATAGATGCCATCCCTTGGTAGTGCACAAAGAACCCTCATATAAAATCACATCTTCAAGGCTTCCATGGATCTGTTCGCATATTTTTGCTAATTTATCTCCTATATGGGCAAAAAGAAAATCCTAACCTGCACAGTTCGCGGCGACTGCACTAGCCAGGCGGTCTTAATTCCTCAGGCTCAAAGACCCCTCTGCCATACACCGCAAAATACTATATTGACAGTAAATGACAATTTGACAGTTTCTTCTATATGGATAGGGAAAAGGCCAATCGGAAGACCCCCAAATGCTATATAGGGATGTGTGTAAACAAGATATGAAAACCCTTGGCACAGATCCAAAGACGTGGGAATGAGTTGCAACAGACAGATGTTTCTAGAGAAGAGATGTACGCAACGGACTGGTGCTCTTTGAGCGTAATCTGATCCAACGAACTGAGGATAGGCGGCACAGGCATAACATGCAGTCACTTACTGCGGGACCTGTCTCGTCTCACAGATGAGGAAACTATGACATAGATTGTCACTCTCGCATCGGACTATACAGTTACCAGCGGTGCTGTCAGATGCCTCCCCAGCGGCACAACTCTAAAGTCTTTCAGGACTGAAAGAGATCTACTACTGAAATTGCTACTGCTGCTGCTGCGGCTGCAGCAGCGGCGATGACGGCGACGAGAACGCGACCACTACCACTCCTCCTCCTCCTCCTCCTCCTGCTACTGCTGCTGCGGGACGGCGACGAGAACGCGACCACTACCACTCTTCCTCCTCCTGCTACTGCTGCTGCTGCTCCTGCTGCTGCTGCTCCTCTTCCTCCTCCTCCTGCTCCTACTTCTGCTACTGCTGCTGCTACTACTACTGCTGCTGCTATTACTACTACTACTACTACTACTACTACTACTACTACTACTACTACTACTACTACTACTACTACTACTACTACTACTACTACTACTACTACTACTACTACTACTACTACTACTACTACTACTACTTCTTCTTCTTCTACTACTACTACTACTACTACTACTACTACTACTACTACTACTACTACTACTACTACTACTACTACTACTACTACTACTACTACTACTACTACTACTACTACTACTACTACTACTTCTAATTTTGCTAATTGTCCTATTATCTATTATTTCCTGTATTTCCATCTGACTTGTTGTTATCAATACGGTGCCATAAGCATAGAGTAAATTAGTTATATTATGTCCACCAACGAGGATCCCTGACACATTGTCTGTAGATCTCATATGTTCACTGTACAATTAAAACACATCAGGAGACATTACACAACCTTGTCCGACGACCTATTTTTATATATGTAATTATTCCTTCCAGGTTGTTGATTCTTATGGCTGCTGTTTGCTGCCAATATAATCTTTATTATTCGCAGATATTTGTTGTCAATGTTCAGTTCATTAAGTAATTTTTATTATTTCGTCATATTTCACATTGTCAAAAGCTTTCAGTAGTCTATGAAGCATAAACACAGACTTGTTTTTACTTTTATAGCTCTTTCTAATAGTTTCCTGAAAATACATATGGGGCGTTCATTTGAAATCCGTTCGTGCCTGAGCATGATCATGTCATTGTCTTGTGATAAGTACTGACCATTGAATAAAAGAGCAAGTGTTTATCGTCCCATGATGCATAGGTTCTGTTTTCTGACCGTAGAGAAAATGGCCGTGTTGATCCAAAATCCGTCCAAAGAAGTTCAAAGAAAGTGATTCGGTTTCTTTCATTTGAAGGATGTCGACCAGTGGACATTCATCGAAGAATGCAGGCAGGGTACGATAACAAATGTGTGTCGAAGACAACAGTGACAGACTGGGCACGAATGTTTCGGAAAGGACGTCAGTTCACGACAGATCTTCGACGGCCGGGTCAAGCGAATATTGTTGCAACAGAAAAAACCATCGCCAAATTTGATGCGGCAGTACAGGTGAACAGCTGTCGACGTATATGTTCGCTAGCGAAAGAATTTGATGTGTCAATTGGGACAATTCAAAAAGTCGTTCGTAAGAAACTGCAATATCGGAAACACCTTCCGATATTGCAGTTTCTTACGAACGACTTTTTGAATTGTCCCAATGGGACAAAATGTTTACAGTGGGTACCACGGATGTTGACCGACCACCAAAAAGAAGAATGCATGGGATGGTGTTTGAACCACTTGCTGCGTTACAGAATGACGGATGACGCATTTCTCTTCCGCATAGTGGCAGTCGATGAATCATGTGTCACCACTTTGAGCCGAGCAGCAAAAGAGAGAGCATGCAATGGAATCATGCTGGATCGCCAAAAGCCAAAAAAAAAAAAAAACAATAAAAATCAATTTACAGGTTTCCACTGGTAAGGTTATGCTGAGCGCATTTTTTTTAACCATGAAGGGCTATTGTTGGCCGACTTTAAAGAACCTGGTGTCAACATCAACTCTACCCACTACCTGCAAACACTAGACAAGCTGCAAAAAGCCATCAAGAATAAAAGACCCGGCATGCTTTCTCGCAGTGTGATTTTGTTGCACGATAATGCTCGTCCGCATGTCGCAAAGATTGTGCAGGAAGCATTAGCAAGGAAGAAGTGGGAAATTCTGCAACATCCAGCCTATAGTCCTGATTTGTCACCATGTGATTTTCATTTATTCAGACCTCTAAAAAAAACTCTCAAGGGGCAACGATTTCACACAGGTATAGACGTAATGAACGCGGTTCAGTGAGCAACCACAACCACTTTTTGAGGACGGCATTCGCCGACTACCTAATAATAATAATAATAATAATAATAAGTCTTTATTTTCAAAGGGTTAAGAATTGGGCACGCAGGCCCGTCTGACATTCTGCCCTTCTTCTCTATTTCCTCTCATACATTCTTTCATTCAACATCACTTATGAAGCAACTTTTGACAACAAAAGAACATTAAAACGCATGAAAAATAATCAATAACAAATGACTCACTGAGGCAGTGTTTAACATGGGCATTATAAATACCTAAGGATACCTAAGCAATGGGATGCTTGCCTGAATGCCTACGGCGACTTCTTCTGACCAACCCCTTTATTATTGTCCTTGTCGTATGGCGTTGACGATAATGTCTGTCAAAGTTTTCTGTCTTGTATAATGCTAGTCATTCATAATATTTTAGTCTTTCCATGCCGTGATGTCAAACTGTCCAGCATCCTCTCTCTCGGTTTTCCTCTGCCTTTTCTAATCTCCAACTTTCCTGTTGTTACGACGTACTCCAGCTTTCCCTCTCTCATGACATGCCCTGAGACGTTCCCTTGTGGAATCCCTCATAGACATTTTAATATGTAAAAAAAAATGGGTGATGACTGTCGTAAGTAAAGAATGTCTTAGTAGTTATTTGTTCTTCTTTACTACTTTAGTGTAGGAGTGAGGGGAATCAACACCCACATTTAATTTTATTCAATATCACTATCCTGGAGATATACAGCAGACTCCGTCCACAACACTCCCTCAATCTGAAGACACCTTCTTCTCACTCTTACTCACCCCTGGATCACGCCCCCTCTCATTCTTCCCCAACATAACATACTTGACAACTCTAGCTTCAACAAATAAAAACAAGAAATTTATTAAAGCAAAGAGTATATGTAGGAGAAGTGTGTGTGTGTGTGTGTGTGTGTGTGTGTGTGTGTGTGTATATAATGTGTAGAATGTGTGACGTATATTCTAAAGTGTATATAGTCTCAGATCAGTGTTCAGGAGTATAGTCATTCTCATCACTGTGCTGAGAACACACCAGTACCATGTATTCCAGACAAACAACCTCACGGAGGTGAAGCTTCTCCGATCACGTGAAGAGTTTCTCCGCTATCTCTCGAGGCATCCAGATGTTTGGACATCCATGACAAACACTGTCTAATGAGAGTCTTCAATCTAATTCATACTATGAATTTTCTCTGTTATTAACTGTTTGTTACTCAGAGAAAATTAACACTATTGTCACTGTTACTTAGGGAATCTTAATTGATCTAGTGTCACTGGTTGTAAAGATTCCCCATATTAACACCACAATCTGAATGTTCAAGGTATTTCTATAACTTTATATAAATGTTCCTGGTATCAGTGGTGTATATAGATATAATGTTCTGACTGTTCAGTGATACAACTATCACTTGCTAAACATAAGTATCATCAGTCTATCATCAGTCTCTCATATTCTGCTCAGCAGAATCCAGGTTCCCGCAGACCAACTTGGGTATAAGCCCAATGTAGAGGCCTCTCAGCAACTTCTGTCTTCAAATCCTGAGCCATCATCTTCTAAACTGTGTTATAGCTTCACTGTTGAATATCCTACCACACCTACGTGGAACCTGTTGAGTAGAGAATACCATGGTGAGAGCAACTCATTCCTGGCCGGAATTAGGTGAGTGTAGGCCAATAGCAGCACTCAGATCTACAACAGAGATCCGATCTCTGTCATACGGCCAAATAACTCATCACATGGTCTGAGACATGGCAACACCAGGAAAGAATAAAGAAACGGGTAGAAACCCAGCAGATGCCCTACTGGAAGATCCTACCATTTCACATGCCCCTCCTCCCTCCCAACCATCCTCAATCTCTCTAATTATTATCCCACTACATTGTCCTCAACTCCCTGAGTAAAATGATATATCACACAAGCTAGTTAAAGCCACACACTAGGATACTAGTGCCGACGCTCCTATGATACTTTCTAGCACTGCACTTATAGAACATTCTATCACCACACCTATAATACACTATATCACCACACCTATAATACATTATATCACCGCACAGTACTGTACTCTATTTCTAATCATACTCTAAGTTAGATATGATTAATAGCCTAGCTTATGCCTATTCCGATTGCTGATTGAAACTATGCAATCACAGACTGGATCTATGTCCGCCGATAAATATTAACAATTTGACATTATAGTTTCTTTCATTGAACACAACTCGGAAACTGCACCGATCCTTCAAACTTCAGAAATCTTGGTCGACTAACTCCACTTGTTTACCGCAACGGGTTTTATATCGGGCTTGAGTGACGTCACCAAATTGTCTAGACGCTGATCAGTCCAGAGTCTGGTTTTCTCCTCTTGTTTTAGACTAACTGGAGTCAATCCGCCCTGTAACGGGGCGAACAGGTGAAATGCAATCACAAGTGATGACACCAAAGCCCTGGTCAAGTGTAAATGGGTTTTATTATCCAAAGGTATAAATTTGTACAACTTCTTGAGAACACATTTTGACCGGTCACAGGCTGAGTTAGAACTGTTTATTTCTTGACGTCACCCGTGAGCTTCCCTAACAACCCCCCCTTTCAATAGTGCTCACGGGTGCGTCATTTCCCAAACCCTTCTCTATTTCCCACTAACTATGTCCTAAACTTCTAACAGAGATGGAACTCTGTTATATTCCTCCTTTTCTTTAAGAAGGCTTTTCTTAAAAGTCTTACTTCCCTAACCTACATATTCCCATTTTGCTTTCCCTCACTACCATCTTAGTCCAATTTTATTTCTCCAAACCTTCTTAAACCCCATTCCTATTATTTCGAGTTCAACCTCTCTACTTGTCTCTTATAATACCCTCTTATAATTCTCTCTGATAATACCCTCTTATAATACTCTCTTATAATACTCTCTTATAGCTAACTGCTATTTTTGTTGTTACTTCTTATTCGTTTCTGAGTACAGAAGGTTTCATTAAAAAAACATTCATAAAGATATTTGAACTCAAAATTATGTTAGTTCATAACAAATCGTTAGTATATAGTTTGCGTCACGTAACTTCTCACTCTCTCTCAACATCAACCACACTAGAATAGACAAAAAAGATATTGATGGGGTGCGCACCCAGTTATGAAGATATAAGGAAATAGTCAGAAACCAATCACATTTACCTCCCTTGCAAACGCAAAAACTTTTCCAAATTACAAGTTTTTCAAAAATACATCTTATGAACTTATATCTCTGTTTGTTATAAATTAAGTTGATCTAAAAATATATACTCAATATTTGTACTGCCATCCACACACACGACTATATTTCACCTGTCTCATGTTCCATCATGAAACCATTTACAATGCTCATTTTTCATGAACATATGTTTAAATTAATTCACGCTGTTTATCACAGCTCCTATATTTACCCCCTCCTGATAAGTATCCCCGTCTATTGGCACATTCAACCATATGCTCTGCTATTCACAGCCCCCTCAATATCCATTTCCAATGACTAGCTCCTCACATTTACCTCACTACTATAGGCGTTAGTCACGTTAATGTTTTCTTCCCCAATATGGCATCCATTCCATATATATTCAATCAATGCTGACGTAATGCAGCTCGTATTTTTAACTCCCCCAGAACCCTTTTACTTGTGTAGTAACCCCATTTAAGTATGGCATATGTTTCCACAACTTCGTAGGCATTATGTAATTAACCTCCCTATCCTAAAATATTAACGCTGATTATCACAGCAGCCTTCTTACTAACACAAGGTACTCATGAACTTAAAAAGAATGTGTCTCTCTTCCAGTCCTCAGTAGTTTAGTAACTATTTTCTGAACGAAGGGTCTTAAATAAAGCCCCATGTATTGCTTTTATTCTAGACAAAACCATAACTGTTTGTGAACTAAAGTTAAACTTAAACAATTTTCAACATATTTGTAAACAAGGTAATTACTATTCAACACACAAGACAATTCAACTTAAATCATGAGTCAAGCAAAATAAAATCACAACAGGATATCATACCCCCCAGATTTTTAAATATCATTTTTCTTTCCCCACATATCAAATAAAGGTAACGAACCAATTCAAAGAAAGATATTATTTAACATAATATAACATACATCCTATCCATTGTTAGTCACTTTTACGGACCAACAATAAATTATTTATCTATTTAAGAAAACTCAACAAGTCTAATCTCAAAATCAAATGTCAATAAAAATACATCTTCACGACCAGACGAGAATTTACATCCATAATACGCAGCATATCGTATATATAAAATACACCACATCATATCCCCAAGACCACTCACCCCAACTATCAATTAAACTATTTGCCAATAGTTTATATAAAACATCTGTAATACACTGCTACTATATTTCATCAACTATCAATTTCCTCTTTAAAGCACACAATTTTCATCCTGCCATCTGCAGCTTTTTCTATCAATTTATTTCTTATCCCTCCATTTCCTCATATCCAATCTAATCTGTCTATATATTACAGACAGTATACAAATCAAAAGGTCTATTATGGGCCCTATCACTCAAGACCTCCTCATCACCTAACATAACCAAACCTCTCCTATACCTCACTCAGAATTCCCTATTAATCTCGCCGAAAAACTTCAGCAACCCAGTAATGTCCATTTATTATGGGCATTTCTCCAAAAACCGTCACTTCCAATTTATGCCGTTATCAACAGCAATAAAATATCGCCACTGAACTCATGTCTGTGACCTTCTAACCCCTCACTGCTTGTAATCAACGTTATTCTTTTTCAGTCCATATATCACGGACCCCCAAAACCGCATGTTATCTAATCTATGTTCGCTGTAACTACAGTACTCCACACTAACAATGTTCACCCCCCTTTTCTATTGTATCCACAGTATATATGAAAAAACATGGGATTCAATTCATGTTTTACTATTTGTCTTCACGCTGTCTGGCGCAGCACTTATTATAAGCGTTACCCATATCTACTAAAAACCAGTAATCTCGTGGCTGAATATCTAACACTACTGGTCTCTTTTACGGACTAGTAGGTTGTACGCAAAAGACTGAAAACACAACAATCCTATTCTAAATTTAAATGGCAATAATCATTTTACAGGACCAAATCAAGTAAAAAAAATAATATAACATACCATACATATTCAATTAAAATTAACTGCTTATGGTACCCAAACAACATTGGTCTCTTATACTAACCAATGAGATACATATCTATTCACACAAGTCATGTCTATTCCGCCACCCTTATAACAGCAAAAAAAAACAACAACCAAAAAACAATTCAATGCTAGGGCAATTATTAACCTGCATTAATAACCAGCAAATATGTATATATATATATATATATATATATATATATATATATATATATATATATATATATATATATATATATATATATATATATATCTGTTACCTACAGACTATATTCTCATCATAGCGCGGAACAATATTTGTTCCCCTCAAGCAAAAATCATACTTTCTGGAAGTCAACCATTGATTATCTCCCTTCCTAATATTTCACTCTTTACAAAACTAATTCATAGCACATCACAATATTTGAAATATAAACATAAACAACCGCTGTAAACTACAGTTCAAATCACTTCATCTACTACTAGTGTGGCGGCTATCCCAATTACTACCAGTCATCTATCTACTAATAGAACCCGTGGCTCGGCACACTAGTTGTTTCCCCTGGATTTGCACTAAGAATTATTGCTTGCTTGCTTGCTTGTGTTCGTTGGCTTGAGCTCCAACGCGAAGTCCTGTATGTCGGATGAAGGCATCCTGTTGTCCAACATCAGTGTGATGTCATACAGGACCTGAGTTTTGCGTGAGTATCCGTTGTCCCATGTCTGGCTTATTGGTGTGCAGACTGGTGGTTCCTCGCCGTACAGGCAGACACTCTCCGACTTCGGAGGAATCGGCGATCCTACTGACTTTAGCCAGGACCCCGAAGGGACCTGTTGCCCAGGACGCTCGACGAGGACGCGTCAATAGGTCTTGGCCAGTAAATAACCCGGCCCTGGTGCCTTGGAAACACCTCTGCGTCCCACTAAGAATTATTAAACATTACCGTTTACTACGGTGTCTCCACAATGCTACAACTACCAAAAAAATTGTCTATTTACTATAGACCTCACCAATACATCTATCTACTATATTTGTCAATAACTAATTCTAAATTTAAGTCTCTCGTCTACCCGACGCAACTAACCAACGTATCAGTACTTTCTAACATCTCACCACAACAACTCTAAGCTATCCTCCACTCTCTCCTAGCTTTCTCACACCACGATGATAGTCAAAGCAGTCACACTTATCGGAACACAGTCAATAGTGCTCTATTTATAATACTCCGATATTCATTTGGCTAATCACATTCTTTCCTTCTCTTACTTACATCACTCCTCTTTCAGTACTACTCAAGATTACTCCTATTCATCGGAACTCTTTCAGAAACAGTAAACAACACCGCATATGAGTAACGAGAAATCTCACTTCGATTGGGCAAATCATCTTCTTTCATTTCTCCATATCAGGCATTCTTGCTTCAACATGTCTCTACCAACAATTTTTACAATCTAATTACTTTCTTATTTCAACTTTTCTCAATCATTCACTCCCTTTCTACAACTCTAAGCCTACCTTGCTCAAACAACACATTAGCTCTAACAAGTAATTCTTCGTCCACTCTCATCATTCAACGACCTAAACGCTAAAAACGCTAAGAATCACTTTCTCACATCTAACTTTTCTGTGTTTTCTCATTCTTCCGCACCCTCACCTCTGCCAACGACATGGTACTTGCTTACTATAAATAAACATAACGTTATCTCTCTATCTGTCAGCCTGTCACAACATTTTCATTAATTCTGTCCAACACCTCACATTCTAAACAAAAGACATCACAAATTTCCAGTCATCTTCTTTTTACCTCTCAATTTTCGCATACTCAGTTACTCTATCCTACACGTTTTATCAGCGTCACTTATCAGCCACTCTTCGCATATTCGCACGGCGGTCGTATTTATACTTCTCATATGCATTGACTATTGTATACCAACAAGCTCGTTCTCATCTCACCATTATTCTCGTATCACGACAACCTGACATGCCTATACTATTACTTCTACCAAAAAAAAAACAAATTAGACACTAATTCAACATTCTAACAATTACTCACCACAGCCTAAGCGTGTCGATCACTTCCACACAATACTCTCCGTCCTCCCTAATTTCTACATCAAACCACTCCGACAGTCAACTACTCACTCACTTTATCTTAACCTCCTCATCAGTTCATCCCACACTATTAACGAGTCAGATTCTCTCAACGTATTTCGTCACGTCCCTTATCGGTCAACTATCAAACCTAGCCCGCAGCTCTAATTTAGATTATTATTAGAGATCAGATTTCCTAATTCGTCTTCTTCAATATCTGTAAGCGTATATAAATCAGGTCTAGAAAGCATATATCTCTGAATCTATTAATTTCTTCCTCCGAATATTCTGGATTAAAAGAAATTCCTGACACTCCTATTTTACGTTTCTTCTTCTTATAGTCCACTTGTCCTCTGAATTATCTATAGTTGTCCCAGCAGCACGGTATTTACTATAATATGCGGTAGAGTTGGAAATGTCTTTTCCATAACTTGAATCGCCACACCTAACATTTTTATTTGTGCCTCCATCTTTCCTGCACCATTTAGGGATCAATTCCATGTCTCTACCTGAGGAACTTGACATACCAGTCGTTGAACCTCTATTAACTATCATACTATTCGTATTTCTTTCCCTAATACTTTTCCTCACCTGTCTTTTGACATCGTTGGTTTTCGTCTGTCTACCTTCCTTTATTTCAATTGTGTCTCCTTTTTCATGAGGAGTTGTTATAATTTCCACCAACTCAGTTTGACTTGCTTTTGTTACCTTGTTGGCTAGTTGTATCTGGGTTTTCTTTTCTACTGTATCAACCTGTGTCTGTGTGTTCCGTTCTACCACCTCAATCACCTGCGTCTGAGTCTCTTGGTCTATTTTCTTTACTAATACCTGTCTAACGATCTCATTCGCAACCACCTTAGGAGCAGTTGAATTTCTACTTATGTGTTCTACTTTGTTTATCGACCCTGACTTCAAATACTGTCTCCTGTCTTTGCTCAAACCAATTCGTCCCGTCTTTTTCTAGCAGTCACACTGTAAGAAGGCCAACTCTGTTGTTTACTGGAAAGGTCTCTCTCAGGCCCCTCTCTGTATCTTCGTCTATTATAACTGCTTCTGGACCTTAGTCACATCTGGCTCAACATAACTGTCTCTATATACCACGTTATGTTGTCTTCTGTTTTTATTGGATACTGTCTGTCTCCTATTATTCTTTACTATTTCATTGCACTCTACCTTACATCTATAAGGCTCTTGTCTAGTCGTTCTTCTCTGTAACGTTTCCACAAAATTCTCTACTTCACTAACTGCCACTTTTAAACTCTCCCAACCATGCACTGATACGTTTTAATTCTGTATGTAGGTAGTTCATACTAATTTCTCTGTAATTTATCTCAAGCCAAAACAATATACCTACTTCTTCTTCTATATATTTCTTGGTACCTATAACAAAACCTCGTCTTGAGCTCTGCCTGTTGCCGTTTCTACTCCAGTTAACATCTGTGTTAACGCAACTTGTTCTTCTGCCATGCTGAACTATGCTGAAATATTTTACTATACACTTATATAAGCAAAAAAAAAAAAAAAACAATCAATAGATATTAATAAGTGTACTATTGGCACATTTAAATTAACTAAAGGATGTAATCCATAGTTTTTCTTACAAAGATTAAGCGTTCAACTTACGAAATCAATTTTATCTAACACAGCACATTATTTTATCTTGTATTAGCCTGATATCGTCTGTGCTAAATTCTAATAAGGTCGATTTAACTATTACACAATTATTATAATTGTTCTAAAATCAACATACCGTTTATGTCATATAAGAATACTGAAGGCTGTACTTTTCCTAGATTTTCCCAAACGACGACCTTATACTCTAGTTGTCCTGTCGATTTTCGGACGCCCGGAAAGCAATCTCTGGTAGTTACGTCAATCCCCAGACATTTCAGGCTTCCCTAGCGCGAAGGGAACTTTCACTTTCACCCATGGTTGGGCACACCGGACTTGTGGCTTCTTTTCACCCGATAACAGGGCACTTCTGGACGACTTCACCCGGAAAAAAGGGCCCTCTGGAAACGACTCTAGTTTGATGAAGCGATTTAATTAGGGTCCCCTCTTCAGCAGGTCGGCAACCCAGTTTGCCCAACCACTTCCGAAGGTTCCCTATTAACGTTATCGCTTTGGTTGAAAAACATTTTGATACGCTAGAGTTCAGGATAGCTGCATTGATGACCAAACACGACTGGTAGTTTCCTCGTAATTTGGGCTAACGATCCAAACGAAGGAGCAATTGGCTTGATTCAGTATAAGCTCTCGTGTTTAAGGATGAACTTCACTTCAGGCACCCAAGGTCAGGTTCAATGACTGTAACGGCTTCTGAGTTCGCCCCAGGCGACCAAGGTCAAATTCAGGCTCAATGATGTGAGGAAGATAACGGCTCCTTCAAAACGAGATCTCCAGGCATATTGACGTTCCAAAAAACAACAACAGCCAGGTGCTCAAGGCTGTAGCATGACGTTGGCAGTTCTGTTTTACCCTTCAGAAGATTGTACTTTGTGTGGCGGTTGGTTTCAAGTTTTAACGAACATCAGCCAGCTCCATCGTAAAGACTTGCCGATTCTGTTTTGTTGAGTTCTTAGTAACACGACTTCAAGTTTACAGACATCATCTATCGTTCTGCCTTGTAATGATGACTTCTACTTGTGTCCGCGACAACTCGGATCCTGGTATACGGGCACCATTTCACTCCCTGTAACGGAGCGAACAGGTGAAATGCAATCACAAGTGATGACACCAAAGCCCTGGTCAAGTGTAAATGGGTTTTATTATCCAAAGGTATAAATTAGTACTAACTTCATTGAGAACACACCTTGACCGATCACAGGCTGAGTTGAACTGTTTATTTCTTGACGTCACCCGTGAGCTTCCCTAACAACCCCCCTTTCAATAGTGCTCACGGGTGCGCCATTTCCCAAATCCTTCTCTATTTCCCACTAACTATGTCCTAAACTTCTAACAGAGATGGAACTCTGTTATAGCCCTCAAGTTTGCTTTCATCTGGGGAAATTCTTTGTCTCGTACAACAATAGTTCTGTCTGTCTGCTAACCAGAGAATTCCCCACATCACAGAATCCTCTCCGCCGTCTGTCCAGACATTCCGTCTACACTTCAAAGGCTAACTACTGCCTTATAGACGGATGGCGCCATTGTTCGTCTCGAGCAACAATTTGTTAATCAAATGCCGACCGGTGTAGACATTGTAACGCGACCTATTTTGTTCCTCGAACAACCCACATCATACAGAAATGCCGACCGTAGGCAGACAGTTTGACGCGACGTATTTTTGTTCCTCCGTCTATACACATCAAAAAGGTTGCCTGTTTGTGCAGACGAATGTCTCCTTTGGTCATCGATCGAAACTAGCAAGTTTATTTTTCGCGACAATGACTCCTCAAATTCTAATAGACAACTGCTCTTAGAAAACATGAATGGCTCTATAAGACTCCCTAGGATTTGAGACAGATCATAAGATAAGGTTTCCTAACAGAGGGCCAGAAAAGCACAAGAAAGCTATCGAACTTCATAGAGGAGGACACTCACTCTTGGCACACTGAATGTCCGTATGATTATCTTGCACATTCTGCCCTATAGAGATGTCCCTTGATAAATGCTGTCAATGTGAACACAAACAAATACATTGTCCGTCGCTCTGATACTGAGTGAGTGCGTGGTGCGATACTGTGAACTGTGAATTTCGTGTGGAGTTCTATTATTTCTATTCGCGGTTGTTTGTAGTGTGAATTGCATGTTCGGAACGATGGCGGCCGGCTGTTACTGAACTAATTGGTTTGCATTTTTGGTTCACTGAGTACAGATTTTCTTGGAGACTCCTGCGGGTCGTCGCTGGAGCTACGGAGTTCGTGCTTTATAAAGCGCTTTCAGTGTTTCACCATGCGGAAATAGACCGAGCCATATGGGATAAAACCTGTGTCTTTCTGGTGACTGCCGATTCCATCGACGATGAACTGTATTTTTCGTGGAGGACTTTTATATTGGCATTCTTCTTCTTCTTCTTCTTCTTCTTCTTCTTCTTCTTCTTCTTCTTCTTCTTCTTCTTCTTCTTCTTCTTCTTCTTCTTCTTCTTCTTCTTCTTCTTCTTCTTCTTCTTCTTCTTCTTCTTCTTCTTCTTCTTCTTCTTCTTCTTCTTCTTCTTCTTCTTCTTCTTCTTCTTCTTCTTCTTCTTCTTCTTCTTCTTCTTCTTCTTCTTCTTCTTCTTTTGCGTTTATCCGGAGTTTTTTTTTCGGACGTGATTGCGTTGTGCCTGTTTACAGCAGAGCCGCGTTCTTGCGCCGTTAGGCCGACACATCCGACTTCTGCGGGCATTTGTTGACCGGGGTAACCTTCCCGGGGGTATTGGGTACTGTGTGGGCTTGCAGAAACTCCTGTCTTTTCCATTTTTCACATTGGGCAGTGAGGTGTGAGACATGGATGTGTAATGTCTCCAGATCTTTTTTTCCCTGTACAGTGGCAATATTTTCAGAAATATAGAAGATATGGAAGGAATCAACATTGGAGAACTATACATCAATAAAATTAGATATTCAGATGATACAGTCTTGATTGCAGTCAATGAACAGGACCTGCAAAATTTACTAGATGCGGTTGTTGCACACAGTGAACAACTAGGGTTAGAACTGAATATTAAGAAGACACATATTATGGTCGTCACTGGAAAGAAGGAAATACCACAATGTGATATACGAGTAAATGGGCTTATTATTTAGCAAGTGAATTGACACAGTTATCTCGGCACAGTCATAACGTCTGATGGGAGTTGACTTGAAGAGATTAGAATATGAATTGCCATTGCGAAGGTAGCCTTTTGCAAGATGAAAAACACACTGACCAATAAAAATATATCAATTGAAACGAGGAAAAGAGTGTTGAAGTGTTACAGAGAACCTATATTTTTGTAGGGACAACGGATACTCACGCAAACCTCAGGTCCTGTGACAATAAGCAGTCAAGCTGAAAAACACCTGATGGCTGTGGAAATGTGGTTTCTGAGGAAAATGAAAAGAATGCCAAGGACAGACAGAAAAACTAATGAACAAGTCCTTCAAGAAACAATTGAAGATCGTAAACTGATTAGAGTCTTTAGACGGAGACAGTCAAAATCTTTTGGGCATGTTATGAGAAGACATTACTTAGAGAACTTGGAGATGACTGGCTAAGATCGAAGGGAAGAAGCCAAGGGGACGACCGAGAAGTAAATACCTGGATAGCTTGGCCACGTGGCATGGTTGAGACAGAATACGGAGCTGATCCACGACACTGGTGATCGAGTGAAATGGCGAGTCATGACCGCCAACGCTTGTCGGCATGGCACATGATGGATGGATGGCGTGGGGAGCATTTTGTGTAATATTCACTGGCACAGGAACGGAGCATAATGGGAACGGCCCGTTGCTGGGTAGTAGAACCACGACTGACTGACTAAATTACTGACTGACTGACTGACTGACTGATTGACTGACTGACTGACTGACTGACTGATTAACTAACTAACTAACACAAAGAAAACTGGTATACAAAGTAACACGCAAATAAACAATTCCTGGTTATTCCTATAACATTATAATGGGATAACATGGGGGAAACAGGCATGTGTGTATGTTAGAGTGACATGTTGAATTTACAAAACTTAAAATAACACTAAAATAAAAACACATAATAAGAGTACTAATTATCTATATAAATAGTTCAAATGTTCCAGCGTCCGCAGAAAAGGCTAACTAATTTAACAGTCCTTCGAGAATTCACTACTGGAAATAATGTGTATACATAAGACTAAATAAAGAGAGAGAGAGAGAGAGAGAGAGAGAGAGAGAGAGAGAGAGAGAGAGAGAGAGAGAGAGAGAGAGAGAGAGAGAGAGAGAGAGAGAGAGAGAGAGAGAGAGAGAGAGAGAGAGAGAGAGAGAGAGAGAGAGAGACTGTAAAGTCCTTCAAAAACACCACATTGATCACAGTCCATAGTTCGTAAAATTATCTATAGATCTGTACATGGCTAACACATCGGATTTAAAGAGATCCATGTTATTACTTTTATGCCATCACAGAACTGTCCATGACTATATGAGTCCTTGAAATTAATATATCTCTGTTGTCACGAATTTTCTTACTAATGGTGTTAGGAATATTCATACGAATGTTTGTTGCAAATGATGTAGCAATTGTTGTAACAAATATTGCAGCAAAGGTTGTTGCAAATGATGCATCAAATGTCGCACTAAATGTCGTAGCAAAGGGTGTAACAACTATTGAAGGCCAAATGCTGACAGAATATAAGAAATTACTTAGCTGCCCTCAACCATGTTAGGGTGGCTTCAGTCAACTGAGGAGTCACTGATGGAAAAAAAAATGCAGGTGTGCTCTTTCAACAGTATCAAGGCAATCTCCTCATTCTGCATTGAGAATCTTGACCCTTGTCGTAAGTAAGGAATGTCGTAAGAGTTATTTGTTCTTCTTTACTACTGTAGTGTCGTCCCTGGAGTGAGGGGAATCAACATCCACATTTATTGTTATTCAATATCACTATCCCGGAGATATCCAGCAGACTCCGTCCACAACACTCCCTCAATCTGAAGACACCTTCTTCTCACTCTTACTCACCCCTGGATCATGCCCCCTCTCATTCTTCCCCAACATAACATACTTGACAACTCTAGCTTCAACAAATAAAAACAAGAAATTTATTGAAGCAAAGAGTCCATGTAGGAGAAGTGTGTGTGTGTGTGTGTGTGTGTGTGTATAATGTGTAGAATGTGTGACGTATATTCTAAAGTGTATATAGACTCAGATCAGTGTTCAGGAGTATAGTCATTCTCATCACTGTGCTGAGAACACACCAGCACCATGTATTCCAGACAAACAACCTCACCGAGATGATGCTTCTCCGGTCACGTGAAGAGTTTCTCCGCTATCTCTCGAGGCATCCAGATGTTTGGAGATCCATGGCTAACACTGTCTAATGAGAGTTTTCAATCTAATTCACACTATGAATTTCCTCTGTTATTAACTGTTTGTTACTCAGAGAATTCTAATACTATTGTCACTGTTACTTAGGAAATCGTAATTGATCTAGTGTCACTGGTTGTAAAGATTGCCCATATTAACACCACAATCTGAATGTTCCAGGTATTTCTATAACTTTATATAAATGTTCCTGGTATCAGTGTTATATATATATATATATATATATATATATATATATATATATATATATATATATATATATATATATATATATATATATATATATATATATATATGTGTTATATATATATATATATATATATATATATATATATATATATATATATATATATATATATATATATATATATATATGTGTTATATATATATATATATATATATATATATATATATATATATATATATATATATATATATATATATATATATATATAATGTTCTGACTGTTCAGTGATACAACTATCACTTGCTAAACATAAGTATCATCAGCCTGTCCTGCTCAGCAGAAGCCAGGTTCCCGCAGACCAACTTGTGTATAAGCCCAATGTAGAGGCCTCTCAGCAACTTCTGTCTTCAAATCCTGAGCCATCATCTTCTAAACTGTGTTCTAGCTTCACTGTTGAATATCATAGCACACCTACGTGGAACCTGTTGAGTAGAGAATACTATGGTGAGAGCAACTCAATCCTGGCCAGAATTAGGTGAGTGTAGGCCAATAGCAGCACTCAGATCTACAACAGAGATCCGATCTCTGTCATACGGCCAAATAACTCATCACATGGTCTGAGACATGGCAACACCAGGAAAGAATAAAGGAACGGGTAGAAACCCAGCAGATGCCCTACTGGAAGATCCTACCATTTCACATTCCCCTCCTCCCTCCCAACCATCCTCAATCTCTCTAATTATTATCCTACTACATTGTCCTCAACACCCTGAGTAAAATGATATATCACACAAGCTAGTTAAAGCCACACAATAGGATACTAGTGCCGATGCTCCTATGATACTTTCTAGCACCGCACTTATAGAACATTCTATCACCACACCTATAATACACTATATCACCACACCTATAATACATTATATCACCGCACAGTACTGTACTCTATTCCTAATCATACTCTAAGTTAGATATGATTAATAGCCTACCATATGCCTAATCCGGTTGCTGATTGAAACTATGCAATCACAGACTGGATCTATGTCCGCCGATAAATATCAACAATTTGACATTATAGTTTCTTTCATTGAACACAACTCGGAAACTGCACCGATCCTTCAAACTTCAGAAATCTTGGTCGACTAACTCCACTTGTTTACCGCAACGGGTTTTATATCGGGCTTGAGTGACGTCACCAAATTGTCTAGACGCTGATCAGTCCAGAGTCTGGTTTTCTCCTCTTGTTTTAGACTAACTGGAGTCAATCCGCCGTCAAGTTTGCTTTCATCTGGGGAAATTCTTTGTCTCGTACAACAATTGATCTGTCTGTCTGTGAACCAGAGAATTCCCCACATCACAGAATCCTCTCCGCCGTCTGTCCAGACATTCCGTCTACACTTCAAAGTCTAACTACCGCCTTATAGACGGATGGCGCCATTGTTCGTCTCGAGCAACAATTTGTTAACAAAATGCCGACCGGTGTAGACATTGTAACGCGACCTATTTTGTTCCTCGAACAACCCACATCATACAGAAATGCCGACCGTAGGCAGACAGTTTGACGCGACGTATTTTTGTTCCTCCGTCTATACACATCAAAGGGTTGCCTGTTTGTGCAGACGAATGTCTCCTTCTGTCATCGATAGAAACTAGCAAGTTTATTTTTCGCGACAACCCTCCTGATGACATCCTCAGTATTTTGGATCTAACCCAGGATTAAGCGAAAAATGAGACTACCATCCCAAAGGAGAATAAGTGCCACAACGTATAGCAATACTGACAGACACAATAAGGAGAGAAGGAATGAAATAAAGAAAGAAAGAAAGATAGCGAGAGAAAAAAAATAAAAGAAAGAGAGAGAGAGAGAGAGAGAGAGAGAGAGAGAGAGAGAGAGAGAGAGAGAGAGAGAGAGAGAGAGAGAGAAGACGAAGGAGAAGAGGGAAGATGAAGGAATCACCATATAGGGGTATGTCAGAAACACCTGTCTCCGTTGGTCTTAATTTTCCAACACCTGTATGGGACCCCTCGTCCACATCATCATCTGATGTCAGCCTTCATCTCATTTGGTGATAAAATATGTCTCTCTCATTCCTGCCTTATGGAGGTGAATTATCCTCGTGTTCTTAAGTCACTGTCGCCGAGAATATTGTGTGGCTATCAGCAAGGGGTATATCATTACACCGTGCGGGAATTGTATCACGTCTCCAGAATAAATGGATAGGTAACCTCACATCATATTTATAACGTAACATTACGACATATCTATATATTTTATAGATAAACTCATTAGTAATTCTTTATACACGAACACACATAAAAAGAAACTCATTCTCTTATGAATATATAGACAAAGAAATTATAAGATATAGCTCAGAAAAGCATGTTCTATAAAAGAATACAAGTGATATTCTAGAAAAGTATCATGGGAGTTCTCTTCTATACATAAGCTACTCATGAAGATTAGGAATGAATATAAGACGAGAAGATCATAACTCATACAGGGCATGAGCTGGACCAGAAAGATAGTCATTCATTATTTCTCTGAGTCAAAGAAAATAATTACCCAGATCCGCTGAGAATTACTCCAGATCTTCACCAAGAAAGCTCCGCTATAAATTCAGATCATCTCTATTATATCTACTGTTCTAAATTTATTCACTATGGTTTCCAACTTACCAACATCATTACGAATTAAAATGTACACCACATCTCTTGGACGAAACACTACGTCCGTCCTAGACGAACCATTTCTGGCAAATGCTTCCAGACAATACAATTTTCTGCCGACATCACTAGAGCTCATTCATGAACATAAATTATGTTAATACGAGTTTCACTGGCCACACCAAAGGAATTATCTGTTGAGCTCTATAGCGTGAAAATGATGTAATTTTAGTCGGTGCAGCTGTATCTTTCCAGGAATTTTGTGTGTGTGTGTGTGTGTGTGTGTGTGTGTGTGTGGGGGGGGGGGGGGTAGGTATCTAAGTTTCAGGAATTGTGGAGGTTGGAGGGGAAAGTTGTATCTACCCACCTCCATGACAGATTTTAGACAATCATCTTCTGGTATTGTCTCCAAGCGCCATCACCCCAGCTCGCCTGCTATCAAGACAGCAGATGTTCCGTTTCACAACTATTTTTAGCCGTTGTTTGTGTCTCTGGCGTTGTCAATTTCCCAAAAGAGAATGGGGGAGGTGGTTTAGTGTTACATTTAGAAAACACATGTGTGGCCACCTCGAGTACCCTTTAACATGGAAGCAGTTTTTCTCGCCGCTGTATTTAAACTGCTGTTTATTGGCGTCGACATTAAAATGTCCCAGACATCAAATACAAATGTTATTGTCTTTCATCAGGTCTCTCTCTCTCTCTCTCTCTCTCTCTCTCTCTCTCTCTCTCTCTCTGACACACACACACAACTCTCTCTCAAATAAAGTTTGTTTGTTCGTTCGTTCGTTCGTTCTCTCTCTCTCTCTCTCTCTTACACACACACACACACACACACACACACACACACACACACACACACACACACACACACACACTCTCTCTCTCTTTCTCTCTCTATCTCCCCAAACACATCAAACGTTACAGCTCTTTCCTGTGCAGGTATTCCTGAAGCTTAACTGGAGCTTATCTTCTTCAACACTTTACCAAAATTATTCTGCAAGGTGATAATCCTATAGTCGTTTAGTCTTGAATGGTCGTTGCCTGGCTTTGACATCAGTTGCACGTCCTTCACAGCACGTTCACAATCAGTCCAATCGTTTACTCGTTTGTGTTTTAATCTGCAATTTTCACGTTCAATAGTGTGTCATTATTTTCTGAAAGACCGTCACTCATACTGTCGAAATCGGTTCCAAATGTTGCTATATGTAGCCGGGGGCGGAGTTGGAGTGAGAGCCCAACCTTGCATAAATACCCCATGGCTCGAGCATTCATCACCTCTGCAGCAAAAGTCCAACTCCTGGCCTTCACGTGGCGGAACTGTTTTAACTAACAGGCGATGGGGCGGCGGCGAGTCATTGGCTCCGAGAAATAACCAGAACGTTCTAGATGTGTATGCACGTACATGCATGAGCAGACACGTGTGTGCGTGCCTACACACCTAAACTCGAGTAAGACCACAGTCTGCTCTAGTAAAGGAAAGGTGCTGGAGACGGAGGCAACAGGCCAGGAGGCACACCACAGAAGTCAGGATCAATTACGCCATGAAACATGTCGACTACTGTTAAAGTTATGGTGCTCGCCCTGCTTGGGACCCCCAGGCAGGTGCAGTGCCGTGCCTTATGCCGTAAAAGGGCCCAACCACAACTATTGGAGGTCCTTCTCAGATGTCCTATGGAGCCAGGGGATCTTGAATAGAGCGTCTGGCCATACCAAACAAAGACTAAAAATAATGCACTGGAATGCGGAGGGAGTCCAAAAAAAAAAAAAAAATATAACTACAAAACATATTGGACCAAGAAAACGTAAGCGTATGTTGCTTGCAAGAAACTCACCTCAACGAAAATATAGCTTTCAATATCAGAGGCTACAAGTGTTACCGATCTGACTGAAAGGACAGGCGAAAGGGTGGGATATTGACCCTTGTAAAAAATCAACATCACTGCTTCCCAAATTGAAGTTTACATGGAATAGGCTGAATATCAGACACTTAAACTTAAGACAGGCAATTCAGACCTACATCTGATCAATTACTACTGTTTAAATGACCGCACACAGGCATTAACAGGGGAAAAAACGATTGTGTGTGACGATTTCAACAGCCACTAGCAGAGCTGGGGCTTTGATCACATGGAACCAGAGAGGAGAGAGATTGGAAGACTGGCAGGATGAAAATATACTCATCTTGATAAACAAGACGTGCGACCTACATACTTTCTACTCGAGATCGTGGCACACTACAACTACACCTGACCTGGCTTTCCATTCACCAAACCTGGAGTGGAACATAACACGAATTATTTCGAAACAACTCGGTGGCAGTGACCATCGGCCAGTCTTTCTAACTGTAGAAAATGAGCTTGTATGTGAAAGTAGCGCCATCTGGAGGTGGAACTACAAGAAAGCAGACTGGGCATCGCACCAGCATACTGGTTAGAAACCTGAACATTGAGAAAGACATAAATAATGTAGTTGAGAGTTTTGGAAATGCATACTACAGGCAGCATGAGAAACAATACAAAGAGGAGGCCGTAAACATTATAAACCCTCGTGGGGTAGTGAACTGGAACAGTTGCATAATGATGTGGAAGTGTGTAGAAAGCAAGCAGAGACCAAACCCAGCCAAGAGCACCACAATAAATTCCATCACGCAAAAGCCAAATTTCAAAGAGCCAAGCTGCAGGCTAGACGGAAAAGCTGGCAGGAGAAAACAGAGTCACTGAATTTTTAAAGAGACAAGGAAGTTGTGGAAGCTAATAAAACAACGATTACAGAACAGGGAGAAACTGAAAAATTGCACTATATAAAGACGGAGACATCTTAAGAGGAAAGCAAGCCGCAGACCATTTTTCGGACACATTCGCACAAGATAACACTATCGAAAATAGTCCAATCAACAAGAAATTCGAGAGAAATGGTAACATACAGGACAGAATGAAATAGAAAATTAGGTTCTGGAGGCAGCTATCACAATCAGTGAAGTGAATCTAGCCATATCAAAACTGAAAATGAAAAAGTCATCAGGAGCTGATGGTATCTCCAATGAAATTATGAACAGAGGCCAAAGCAAATCTGTTTCAGATCTTCAAAACAGCTGGATCTTAAGTAGTGTTCCACAAGCCTGGAGAGAAGCAATCATGATACCCCTTCTAAAATCAGGGAAAGATAGTTCCATTGCCTCCAGCTACAGACCAATTAGCCTCAGTAACTGTCTCTGCAAAACAGTGGAGCGCATCATCAATCACAAACTGCCGTGGTACACTGAAAGTGAAAATAATCTTGTGCTACAGTAGGCCGGCTTTAGGCAGTGCTACTCTACGGAAGATCAGACAACCTACTTCTCTCATGTAATTGAGGATTGATTCCAAGAGAAGAAGTTGGTGCTTGCGGCATAAATAGATCTGAAGAAAGCCTTTGACAAAGTCTGGAAAGAAGGTCTGATGAAGAAACTGAGAAACAGTAAAGTCAATGGAAGAATTTACACATGGGCAAAAGCATACTTACACAACAGAAGAGCCCGAGTACAGATAGACGGACTCAAGAGCAAACAAGTACTACTGCATCACGGAGTCTTGTCCCCCACACTTTTTCTAATCTTCATCAATTATCTTGTTGCTAATCTACCGTATGGAATTAAAATGGTAATGTACGGTGTTGACCTGGTTCTATGAAGCACAAATGAACATGCATCAGTGGACACCAGATAGCTACAAAGTGCTGTAGATGCATTTGGTGCATAGGCAAATATATGGTGTGTCAGCGTAAACACTGACAAGTGCAACACCACTCTATATACCCTCTCTCTAAAACAAAAGACAGGAATCATCCATGATAAATGGAATACCCATAAGAGAAGATAAAGAACCAACATACCTTACATTAACATTTGATGACAGACTGACATGGAGAAAGCACATCAACAAAGCAGTAGCAAAAATCAGAAGAAAAAAAGCCATCCTGAGAAAACTAAGTGGAACCACATGGGGAGCCAGTGGGAAAATACTTAGCAAAGTTTATCAACAGAGCATACGACCACACCTGGAATACGGGTCAACTGCGTGGTGCTCAGCATCAAAAACCACACTACAAGAGCTGGATGTCAGCGTCTCAGAAAAAGCACAGGCACCCTTCGTTCATCATTCTACACGCTACAGTGAGTTTCTTCACATGCATTCATAGATATCAAACGTCGCATGTGGTTTAATCCTATTTATTAATGCATAACAACAATATCAACAAGATGCGTGCATTGTATAACAATTCTCGCATACATGGTAGTTAATTATCACATCACTCTTTTGTACATCGATGCTAATTAACACTCAGCTATATCAGTCATGTAATCACAAAACAACCCCGCACTCAATACTCGCTATCTTCGCTCGGCAAGGCTAGCTCTCACATACGTAATCAATACACTCGCTCAAACACATGCGTCTTCCCTCTAACGTGTCCAGTCAAAGCCTGAAGCCTTCTGGTGTTGGGCCTGCTGGTCACGTGGTGCTTGACCCCGTGTGTCCCGGGATAGTCGGGCTGTACCAGTAGTCACGCTGTACTGCTGTCCGGTCTTGTTGTCTCAGGTCCTTCAGTGCAAAGTTGTTCTGTCAATCAAGGACGTAGTCCCGTCTATGTCCCTGTGTCCTGTTTACCGTATTTTACGGACTATAAGACGCTACGGACTATAAGATGCACCTTAATGTTTAAGCAATTTTTTTTTTTTAAATAAATTTTTTACCATTATTATATTAATTTCGAGTATAAGACGCACCTGAATTTTAGAGGCAATTTTTTGAAGAAAAAAGTGCGTCTTATACTCCGTAAAATACGGTACAACCTTGTGTCCTGTTTATAACTGGATCTTGTTGTCATGTCTATATCATGTCTATGACATCTCTATTGTGCTGTCTATGGCATATCTATTGTCATATCTCCTGTCCTGTCTCTGATATCTCTATTGTCCTGTATATGTCCTGTCTCTATTCCCCAACACGCTGACACTGGGCAAGGTGCAAAATCAAGCAATTAGAGTCACCACAGGAGGGATGAGATCAACCCCTATAGTGCAGATGGAGAAGATGGGAAGGACACAAGCACTGACAGAGGGAGAGATACGAAAACGCTAATACTAGCAGAAATGTTTCCCAGCTTGCCAGGCCACTCTCTGAAGAACAGGTTTGAAACCTTAGCTATGGGGCAGTTGAAAAGAAGCGGTTTTACCCACCAGGCCAAACGACTGTGCAGATTGATTGATTGATTGATTTAAGAACCGACATCACTGCATTCGGGGCATTCCCATAAGCGCTCCGTCCCCAACCTCAGCAGCCAGCGAAGAGTTCCAACACCAATAGTACCAGTAGCAATCTGATTATATGTCCGTCTCGCATTTCCTCTGAGTGTCGAGCGTCGGCCAGATCCCCTCGTCACTCCTCGCTGTCTCATTCTTGCCAGACCATGGTGATCCATTAGCTCCTCCAAGGTGTACACGTGCTCCCACAAGGCCGCAACCACGTCTGCCTTGTTATGCATCAATACTCTACCAAGTTTTGCAGAGCCAGCCAATCTGTCCGCCTGTTCATTCCCCAGCACATCGGTATGCCCCGGAGAAAAGATCCAGGCGATGCTTGCCATCCGTGACCCCCGAAGCGAAGCAAGCCACTCTGCCCGAAGCTTGCCTGTCCTCACCTTCCTCAGCGTGCTTTCTGGGTCAGTTACAATCACGATGTGTGTGTGTGTGTGTGTGTGTGCGCGTGTGCGTGCGTGCGCGTGTCGTATTATCCATCCAGCGGAAAGCTCCACCTCCATTCTTAAGCTAGATGTTGTGATATTATATGCCAAGCTCTCCTACACCAAACGTCGACCATTAGCTTTTGCTAAGAACCCCCAGGCACTTCTCCTACCTCTCAACACCGACCCATCTGTGTAGATAATCACATCACCCTAGCGAGCATTATCCTGAATTAGTTGCTGGATTTCCACTTCCGTGGCACCTGCTGGCCACTCCCTGCTCAATGTGATTAAAACTGCATAATTCTGACTTCTCCGCTGGCACTCTGACCCACTCCTCTCATCGCTTAATGTTCTCCAAGGTGTGCACCTGTCTGATCGTATCCTCCGCCTGAACCATCCATGATTTGCCTCTTATCAGTCGCTGATCCTTAACTGCGTCCAGCGCCTCATGCAACGGGTGAACTCTGAGGTATGCCTTCGCCTGCATCACCTTGAGTCTACCAGCAACAGTCGGCAGACCAAGGATGTAATGCATAGACACTACTGGGGTGTCTCTGGTGCATCCCAGAATGACCCGCGTAGCTTCGTTCTGTATGCGCTCTAATTTCACGAGCTGACTCTTTGAGACAGTGAGCAGTCCTAGTCCATAATCAATCACTGAGAGGATCAAGTGCTGGTATAGTGTGAAAAGCATGCTCTGCTCTTTGTCCATTGCAGCCATAGTTTTAAGTGCATTGAGTCCCTTTTGAGACCTTGTCAAAACCGTCTCCACATGGTCCTTGACGGACAAGCTCATGTCAAATGTGATTCCCAGATACTTAAGTTTGTTATCTCTGTTGACGCTTCTACCATCTATCGCAAGGCTTGGGACATCAGCTCTCACAATCCTGCTGTCCAGAGCTCTCACAATCCTGTTGTCCAGAGAGCACCACAAAACAGCTGCCTTTTCCGGGTGGATGACAGCACTCAATTCTGTGCACCAGTCAATCACTTTGTCTACTGTCGCCTGTAGCTCCTGGGCTGTTTGCTTACTATCTCTCCCGTGCCTAAGAATATCATCTGCAAATGTTAGTATCATTCCAACCCCTGGTGCTGCTAGGTTTGCAATCTTGCTCGTATACACGTTAAAGAGCACCGGTGAGATTACAGATCCATGTGGCAGTCCCGGGGTTAAAGTATGTGGCTCTGCGGTCCTTGCACCCAGACGGAGAGCAATCCGACGAGAATGCAGTGCGGCCGCTATCCAGTTCACCAACCAGGGATTAACCCCCTTCTCCATCAGTGCGGTCATCAAAATATCATATCGAACATATATTGTACGCATCCTCGAGATCAAGCGCTGTCGCCATCGTTTCTTGTCTACTCTGGAACCCCTCATAAACATCAAACTCAAAAGTGGTTGCATTTCACCAAGTATCTTTTCCTGGCCTGTAGCTCCCCAGGCCTCTTGGAAGAAGCTTCCCCCTTTTCAAAAACTCTTGCAGCTTGACGGCGACTATCTTCTCTAGAACCTTCCCAAATATATTTTGAAGGGTGATGTCCTATGACTGTGTAGACAAACAACCGATCTGCCCACAGTTGGTATCCCCCTGACAACCATTCCAGAGCGAACTCCATGGAAAGATGAATATAGACTATCATTACAATTCCAGACAAAAGTGAGAGGAATATTTGACAAGGAAGAACAGAACAGTGGACAGTGCAGAACAGTCACTCTCAGCTTCCTTGATGAAGAACACCCACAGGACCTCTGGATCCGAGTCTACACAGATGGGTCAGCACAAAATGCTGTTCGAAATGGAGGAGCGGGAGTGTACGTAGAATACCCAAATAATACTAGAGACACGGCCAGAGTACCAACAGGAACGTACTGCCATAACTATGATGCTGAAATTGAGACAATCAAGATAGCATCAGAGAAATTACTAAATACCAGCCATGGTACACAACCTTGTGCTATTGACAGATACAACATCAGTACTCGAGGAGCTCCTGACTGGGAAATTGCCAGTACTAAGGACACTACTTTCTGAACTTAGCAGTCAGCATATGGTCACCATACAGTGGATACCATCCCACTGTGTAATACCCGGAAACGACTGAGCTTATCGATTGGCTAAGGAAGGAGCAAAAAAGGAACATCCTGATGTGCCCGTAACATACCACCAAAAGAAAAGAATGATCAAATCAGTCAGAAAGCCATCAAAACCTGCTCAAGACGACTACCACGGTATGGACAGACTAGAACAAGACAATAGATTATGCAACCACATGTATACAAATTCAAGATTGGTGAATCAGCCATGTGCACATGTGGGTTGACGTCGCAGACAGCAGAGCACATAATCCAAGACTGCCCAAAATACAACAGATCTAGGAAAACCGTCTAGCCTAGAGAGACCACAGTGGAAGATAAACTCTATGGTCCGCTGAGTGAACTAAAAAAAGACAGTTAAATTCATACAAGAGACAACCTTGCAGTTATAGGCATATTTCAAGTGAACGAAAGAAGAAAAAGAACTGTCGAAATCAATGCAAGGCGGTCTGCTGCTGAATTCGAACCTTTGCTTGTTTGAATGCACACTTTACATCTTCTACTAGTTTGCCATCCTCATAACGTCGTCCCAGTTTAAACCTGTCAGATGCTTTCTAACTGTAACCCTAATGGTTCCGTCTTTGTTATCTGTCTAGGTATAACTCTCTCCAGGAAGGTTTCCGTGTTATACGTATCCATTCTCATCGGTGTGCCGTTATTCTTTATGTTTCCTCTTCTTTAACATGTGCACTCCACTTTTACTTGTGGTATGCTTTTCACAAAGGCGTTATGGCATTTTTGTTTGCGTGCTAAATATGTTATCTCTTAATAACAGGAGGAAATGAAATATCTGAACTTCGATATGCTGAAGTGACAGTGTTGCTATCAACATCTCAGTTAGGAATTGAGACACTAATTAAGTCTATGTAAGAGTAAAGTGAAAAACAACATTGATATCTCAAAGCTACGAAAATAATAATAATGACATCCGATAAAACAGATATGTCAACATATACTTGTATGAATGCGGAGAAATTAAATAAGTGAGCAGTTGTGGCAGCGATGAACATATGAAAGAAATTAAATGGAAAAGTGCAACAACTAAAGCAGTTCACATTCTTTTTTGGATTGTACCAGACAGAAATGTAAAAGTCAAAGTACTAAGAACAAGCACATTTCCCGTAGCAACATAGTGGTAGAAATCCACGTTGTCGAAAAGAAAAGCTAAAGCTTCCAGTGCCGCAATGGCGGGGTAGGCGAGTTCAGTCGTAAAAAGACATCAATACGGACATATACTTTGACTTCTCGTTCAGAAAGCAATGGCAAACTGCTAAACGTAACAGTGCCTTGCAAATCAATCACTTGTTCATTGCAGAGTCCTGCAAAAGGATACGCAAGATTGTTCTAACAGACACGCAACATGTTTCTAACAGACATGCTAGGATGTTCTAACAGACACACAAGATTGTTCTAACAGACACACAAGATTGTTCTAACAGACACGCCAGATTGTTCTAACAGACGCGCAAGATGTTTCTAACAGACAGGCAACATATTTCTAACATACACGCAAGGCTTTCTGACACACACGCAAAATTGTTCAAACAGACACGCAAGATTATACTAACATACACACACGATTGTTCTAACAGACGCGCAAGATTATTCTAACAGACACGCAAAATTGTTGTAATAGACACGCAAGATTGTTCTAACAGACACGCAAGGTGTTTCTAACAGACACGCAAGATTGTTCTAACAGACACGCGAGATTGTTCTAACAGACACACAAGATTGTTATAACAGACACACAAGGTTGTTCTAACAGACACGTGAGATGTTTATAACAGACACGCAAGACTGTTATAATAGACACGTAAGATGTTTATAACAGACACGCAAGATTATTCTAATAGACTGATGTGTAAACGAGTATTTCACAATTCAGCAGAAAATCGCACGCGCGACCGTGAATGAAGGTCTTACAGAAGAACATTTACAATTACCTGGACTACGCGGGGAACAACATGGCTGTCAAAAACGAACTTAATTCTGAAGTAGATTATTAAATAAACCCATTAAAATTAAGGATAATGAAATATTTATGCGAAAAGAATATCAATGTCCTGAAAACATTATTATAAAGGGATGTGTACATGGGCAGCTAAGAGAAGTAAGACAACAAGATACATAGATTCAGGTTGTGATAAATAATGTAGACATGTCATAAATAGAGGCAGCACTTATGATTGAGAGAAATTTCGAAATATATATGGGGTTGATATTTGCACAGGAAAAACATTGGGCGATGGTGACATATTTTATTTGTCAACCCTTGATCTCGTTTAATCACATTCTCATCGTTCCGGGTTTGTGGCAAACTTGTGAACTAAATTAATTCAATCGCCTCCTTCTCCAGAAAGTTGTAGGAACACTGAAAACAATGTTGCACGCCCTACGCAGGACGTGACCATCAAACCCAGTTTGACTATGTAGGCGTTCAGTAGTTCAGTTACGTTCAGTAGTTTAGTTATCTAATTAACCGGCCACGAGGCTGAGGTGATTATTCCTCGTTGCACAATTAACCGACATACCGAGTCGACCGTCAGAGATTTGGAAGAAGACCGCTTTGCGTTGATTTTGATGGTATGAGGCGGCGTTCGTTCAGAACGTAATAGCAAACTTTAAAAAAAAAACTCTTTCCCTACCAGCGGCCGATAGAACGCCACAATTGACCGACTCTGGTGGCAATTGGTTCTTCTATCGACACAGAATGATCAATGGTTTATTTGATAGATTTCTGCTCTATTTCGGAATTTTAAGTTACAGTAAACTGAAAAGTCACACAGCCGGAACATAGCTACATCGTTTTTGTGCGATCAAACATTTCCTAACATTGGATTCTTGTGAATTTTAAAGTTTTAAAGTAGCGTTAATTTGTTTGTTTGGGTATTTCACAATGGAAACGCCCAACAGTATGCGTCCTCGTAGAATGACTTCAGATCAAGCTAAGTTATTGTTTTAAACATTTTTAAACAATAGTGATTCCATATTATTGAAGATTCAGACAGCAGTTTTAGATGTGAGTCTAAAGTTTTAGCACGTGGTGATAAAGAAACCAGTTCGTCAGCAGGTGAGGTGTCTTACAATGAATGTCCGTCTGACAATGAATGTCAGGATGTCACAATTACTTTTCAGCGCATAGGAAAGCAAACAGTACAAACTAAGAATAAAACTGGAAGAAAAACACTCGAATTTACAAGCTTCTGTAGAGCGTAATGCACATCTCCCATCCTCTTCAACAGCATCAACATGGCAAAATGTGCCAGAAGGGGAAACAAACCCGAAGTTTGAGTTTCGTCCTCGAATATCTCACGTCAACTCTAAACTTCATCAACTTGAAACACCTATGGATTTTCTCAAAGTGCTTTTTGATGATGACATAGTGGATTGTTTAATTAAAAATGTAAACGAATATGCAGAACAGATGTTGATGCAGAACACTCCTAAAAGAAAACATTCTAGTCTGTTATCCTGGACCCCACTCACGAAGCACGAATGGCTGAAGTTTACGTCTGTCAACTGCTCATGCAGTGAAAGTGTTTGCCACACTACTGAATGTTCTCGGAGCTGGCCATCACATCTTTGCTGACAGATTCTACACTTCGAAAGCTCTGATTGATTATCTGCATTCCAACAATTTCAATTATACAGGGACACTGAATGTCAACCGAGTTGGCTTCCCTCATGAGTTGAAGCATTTGCGACTTCAGCATCAAGAGATGAAGTGGTTTCTTGAAGGAGATAGAATATTGTGTGTGGCATGGAGAGATAAAAAAGCTAATAAAACCATGCATTGTTGTCTCTACCAAGTCTGTAGTTGTAACTTTTGAGAGCGGATTGCGAAAAAAACAACAACCGCAAAGCAAGCCGAAGATGATCCATGAATATAACATGGCGATGAATGGCTGCGACAGAATGGATCAAATGGTTGGATATTATAATATCCATGATAGGAAAACCATTAATAGGTGGATGAAGATCTACTACTGAATCTTTGAAATTGCACAGATCAACGCTCACATTCTACATTCCATACGCCTAACAGAGAAAGGAGGAAAAAAACTGTCATTAAAGGGTTTCAAGCAAAGTTTACTTGAAAGTGCACATCGCTAAGCAGCTCAAATTATTCCTAAAGTTTGACACTCTGCCTGCCAAAGAATTTCAAAAAGTTTGTTGGTTCAGGAAATTATATCGAAAGAGTGACAGGAGCCAATCATTTAATAGAATTTGTCGGTGTCAATAGAGACTGTGGTTTTTGCAGCACTCGAACTAAACGACACAGATTATCTTTTGTTTGCTCCGGCTGCACTAATAGACAACACTTGTGCCCCAAAGTTTGCTTTGCAGCCTATCACAAATAGACTGCCACATATTGTAAATAAAAATAAACAGACATGTGTAAATATTCATTGTAATTAAATGTAAATCTGCCAAGTGTTTTCTTATTTTTTGCCTGAAAAAAAAGAAAAATACATGATTCAGAATCTGCGGCAAAACTTCTTTTCGGATGATTGATGGGAGCAATTGTGTTTATATTTTAGAAAAGTGGTGTTTGTTCAGTAAATTCAACAGGATTAGCAGTGATTTAGCAGTTATCAGGATAACAACGCCCTTGGTAATTGCTATGTTTTCATCATTTTTACCTCTTTTTGTCACATTATATTATTATTTTTATTATATTTACAACCTGTAGCAATAATTCACATGCCAATATATTTCTTGTTCACTCCTTTTTATTGTGATATGTAACACAACATTTCTGCTACAATTTTAACCATTTTCATAACATTATTGTGACAGACCCCTACTTCTAGTTTTCTGCCATTATTTTTTTTTCAGTTTTGTGTGAAAAAGACATGGTTCAGAATATACAGCAAAACTTTCTTTTGAGTAATTTTAATGAGCAATACTGTTTATATTGTTGAAGACAAGTTGTGTTTGTTTGATTATTCAGTAAATTAAACATGATTAGCAGTAAAGCAGTATAGAAAACACCTTATAAGTGCAATGTTTTCATCATTTTTACCACTTTTTGTCAAATTATTTTAAAAATTGTATTATTTTTTAATTATATTTACAACCTGTAGCAATAATTCACATACCAACATATTCCTTGTTCAATCGCCTTTATTTTAATATATAATACAACATTTCTGCTACAGTTTTAACCATTTTCATAACATTTTTGTGACAGACCCTAATTCCAGTTTTCTGGCATTATTTTTTTTTCCATTTATTGTGAAAAAGACATGGTTCAGAATATGCAACAAAACTTCCTTTTGAGTAATTTTAATGAGCAATACTGTTTATATTGTTGAAGACAAGTGGTGTTTATTTGATTATTCAGTAAATTAAACAAGATTAGCAGTAGAGCAGTATAGAAAACACCTTATATGTGCAATTTTAAAAATAATTTTTACTTCTTAAATTTCAGTTGTTATTATTAAACCTCTCATTATTGTCATAATATTTGTAACCTATCAATTAATTATTAACACAGTCATGTTCCTTGTGCAATCCTCTTTAATTTGATATGTAATACAATAGATCTGCTACCATTTTAACCATTTTTAAAGCATTATTGTGACACACCCCTACTTCAAATTTTCAACCATGAATTTCTGTTTGGTCATAACCCAATTTTTGTTTGGTAGCGAAAGAGTTAATTCGTATATCCTTTACAGGACATCGCTGTCAACAGCAGCATCTTTTAGCTGTCTGTTGATTTCTTGGCAAGATTACGCTCAATAGTTTGCCATTGCTTTCTGAGCGGCCGGCTCAGTTTTTCCGCAAGTCACCAGCGGGGGTAGAGCAGCTTCCAGTTCTCGCCCGCTACGAGACTCTGCGTGATAAACGGGATTACGGAGAAAGTGGTGTAACCCCTCGGCCAGAGAGACCAGCAATAGCAAACTGCTGACATAAATTTGTCTTGTAAAGCACCAACAGTCAACCAATGTTTAAGGCTGACAGCAGCGTCCTGTGTAGGGGATGCTACTAATTAATCAGTGTGCTATTGCTTTCTGAACTAGAAATCAACGTTTAAGTCCAAACGTGAGGTGTGTGGAATGCACCCATTACTCCGCAGTCAGCGAACAGAAAGTTTAAACGCAAGCTAGATAAATATCTCAGCCACGCCGATCCCTCTTCCTTTAATAGCGAATGCGCTGCAAACCGTCACAAAAGTAAGCTAAAATAATTTGCATGAAACATCATTATAACAAAGTAAGACTGGAAATTAGGGTTTGACGGTAGATAATTCATACCTCAGAAATGTCTTCTCCGACAGGAGAAAGCCTGCTAACTTTCTGCCAGTAACGCTGTCCTATCAGTATATTTACGAGTTAGGCTTCAACTCATTCTCTGTCCAATTTTCTCTCCCTCGAGCTTGAAGAATCTTCTCATGTTTATCGAGTGACCTTTTCTGTTGAGACTTCGCATACACGTCTTTTCATAACGACAAAGGTGCCATAGGCACTGACGTAAGCCAGCCAAAATGAGTTACATGTAAGATCATTATTAAACTAGTAGAACTGGGGGATTAGGGTTGGCCGTAGATAATTTTTTACAGCTGGAAGCGCTGACGTGATGACGCGAAATGGTTTCCGTTCAGTGACAGTAACCACCAACGTGAAACTATAGCTGCCAAATTAGCCATCATTTCAGATGTGGTGGACTTACAAGTAGTTAGCAAATAAAGAATTTTAAAGGTCTGCAATCGAAAATCTGCCGGACTCCGCGGCGAAGGCTTTACGGACGCGATTTGTAATCCCGCTTTCCCGTGTTCGAAACAGAGCTGCGCACGATTTGGCAGCAGACCGTGTTACGCTGGGATTTAACGAATTGGTATGGGAGCCGATCGTTCAGAAAGCAGTGGCAAACTGCTGAACATAAACTTGCTAAGACATCAACAGACAGCAGTAAAATGTGATGTCCTGTAAAATGATATGGAAACAAATATAACACCTGGCCATATTAAAAACCGATAATTAACCAATAAGTTTGCATGCCATATAGATGACGACATGGAGTGGCTTATATTTGAATATTTCCATCTATGTAAAGTGATGTCAGGGTGCATGGGGATGATGATGATGACGATGGGGATGATGATGATGACGACGACGACGACGCCGCCGCCGCCGCCACCACCACCACTAAAATCTGAGCCGTTACTACAAAGTATGCTAACGTCTGTGGCGAATATATAGCGAACGCGATTCGCAGTATCCTGCATACAGTTATTGAAATCAGCTGCAGGCAATTTAAAGCATATCAGCTTGTGTCGGTGTAAAAAAAAAATGTATGAACTTTGATAGTATTAAAATCAATGGCAAACTACCGAACGTAAACATGATATTGATGATGGTATAATTAAAGTACACGAAACAGTACCTATGGCATATCTAACGCCATTATTTCTAAGTTTGTCTCTTCCGGCGTGTGCGTGTGTGCGTGCGTGCGTGTCCGCGTGCGTGTGTGTGTTGCTTCGTAAAATGTAAAACGGGAAATCAACTCTCAATATTCACTTAGCTCTGTTCAGGCTATCATCAAACACCAAGAATAAATGACCATTATCTGGAGCGCAAAGGTAAAACGTTTGTATCCAAACTGCCAATGCACTAGTTTAGGGTTCGTTGTTAGTGATTGACAGCTAATGACGACAATCTTGCAATGAGTGAACAACCCCTGCGTCCTAGTGTCCAAACATTATGTATTGTAGAACAGCATGCAACAAGTCCTAATGTATCGCCAATTTCTCAGTTGTTATTGCCAACTTCTCAGTTGTTTGTCGCGTATTCATACATAGCTAATTGTACACAATTAACAAAATTCATATCTTGAATTATTATCGTCATGGATGTGAACACACCATTCTAACTGTCTACAGTCGCCGTCAAAACTTAACTTGAGTCGTATTTACAGACCGTGTAGGCTTGACATTTTGACATCTGGATACACACCGGTCGTTCGATACTTTCTTACAATCAATCGGTCAAAGCGCTTATCTGATTTGATGACTGTTGGCAGGTGAACAGTGCCATACATCTATTTGCTCTGGCTCGTTAAGGATGCTGGACATTAACACGAAAACATAACATGCAGGAAGTGTAGAGAATCACGACTCAGCGTCATCGTGCAAAACAACAAGTTTATTCACATTGTTCCATCAGCCAGCCATTCGCAGCCCCTCATGCTCACATAACAGAGGAGGGTAGAGGGGCGCAAAATATTTAGTAGTGAAATATATATATATATATATATATATATATATATATATATATATATATATATATATATATATATATATATATATATATATATATTTATATAGGTTAAGCGTTTGCTTCGATCGTCTGGGAGAAGTAACTTCTCGAACAACTACTGATAACATCGTTAATGGTAAACGTGGGCTAACTTATAACAGGAGCTCGCCATTTTCTTGGACAACACCAGGCCGGTGGCAGACGAAACTTTGATCATGTTGAACTGCCATCATCTTCACACGGGCTGCTGTATTCTAGTTCGACGCCCAACATCTTCGCACAGTTGGTAGTAGTATTAACGTAACTTCTTTGTTGGTTTCAAATGGCTGCAATTGTTTCTACATCTTTCTTCTACAATAACTTTGGCTTGGCTAACCGTCCCGAGCTTGCTGCTGCTGCCTCGTGACGACCTGACTTTCGTGTCACGTGATCCCTTGAACTCTTAACCTTTACAGTTCACTTTGTTTTTGTACTGCTGACTTATTCTCACTTATTCAGCCTGTCTCGCCTCGTACCAGGTTCTCGTGGAGATTAACACTATTCTCCTATTAACTCTGTCCTTGCCTGTTTTTAATTGTTTTTTCCGCGTTTCCATCCTGTTTCAGGATATTGCGGTCAACACTAGCATCTTTCAGCTGTATGTTGATTCCTAGGCTAGATTACGCTCATCAGCACGCCACGACTTTATGAGCGACCGGCTCCATACTCTCATAAGTCACTTTTGCGATTCGAACCACTGCTAATTCTCGTCGCGTCACGTGACGAGAGTATTCGGGGTTAGCGGAGAAAGCTGCTAACCCCTCGGATAACAACCAGGACTTGCGGTTGAGTTTCCTTTCAGTTAACACAGTTCATTGTTTACTCGTTAACTCTGTTTGTTCTTGTCAATCTGTCTCTTCACCGTCAGTTATTTCTTTTCAGCATTTCGGAACATGGCACAAACATAGAACGGGAGAAAAGACTTGGCAATAAGTAGCAAGAGAGACTGCAGTCAAAGAAGATAACGTAGAATAGAAACGCACAGGAGCGAAATGGAAAGACAAGTCATCGGCAGTGATCTGACTCATTCTATGTCAAGTATATCGCATTTTAAATGAACGATGACTACGACTACGTTAGGCTGCTTAACTTGTTCGGTAGCAAGGAACTCATCACGCGTTCATTAGTTATTTCACAACCGCATCCCTTTCCTAGCTTGTATTGCTTCAGATAGTTGTCACATTGAAGTAGTGAATGCTTGGCTAAGTAGGAGTTAAGAAACCATTGCCTGTGACAGGAGTTTCGATAACAATTCCCCAGAACCGAAGGAATAACTTATTAACTAAAACAGAACTGTTTAATGTAACAATGCAAATTTAACTGATTCACTGCCAGGAGATGATAACTCGTCTTATTTCTTCTTCATCTTCTTCTGCGTTCATCCGGATTTCTTTTTCGGATGTGACTGCGGTGTGCCTGTTTACAGCAGTGCTGCGTTCTTGCGCCGTTAGGCCGACACATCCGACTTCTGCGGGCATTTGTTGTCTTATTTCAACTTCCCGTAACTGCCATGGGCTTATAAATCAAATTACAGTTAAAGTATCAATGCACTAGTTTTTCCTATGCAGCTCCCTTTAATTTGAAAAAAAAAAGTATGAACAATTTTTAACTCATAACTGTGACATACCCGTACTTCTCATTCTCCGCCATCCATTTATATTTGGTCCAAACCTACTTTCTGTTTGGCACTGAATCTGTTAATGCAACAACACTCTAGGACAGAAAGAGTTAAACCCGTGCTAAACTAAGCAAAGCACCAGACTTTCATCTGTTAACTTCAAACACGGTTAACTGTACAGAACACAAGTGATAGTATAACAAGTCATTGTTCGATTGATGGGTGTTGTATTGCTATTCATCGGGTTAAATACAGAACAGCAAATGTTCTTCTGTAAAGTCGTGTTTCAATTAAATTTTCTATATAGACATGATTGCACATGTTTAACAATGAAGCTATTATCTACTTTGATTTCCCTTGTGTCTGCCATGAACAATAGGGCAGTTAAAATGAACTAATTGTTTCACTTCTCTGGCACACAGCGCAGATTGGCATTCATGCTCACGTGGAACCTATGGGTTTCTGCCAAACAATAAACAAGAAAACAACAATCACCTCAAATATAAATTGATCGACAATCGAACACAATTGATTATCTAAACATTCTCTAAGTTAAACGATGTATGGTTACGTCGATATGTTATATATATATTTATGTCGATATATATATCTATGTTAGAGAAAGCAACATTTTCGGACGTTGAAATTAACAAGCATTCAAAAAGCATAAAGCCAGCCTGTGTGTTTGTTGCTTGTTAGGGTGGTAATCATCTGCACTGAGAGCCAATGTCCGGTAACTACTTATTCTAAAATTATCCATTGCAGTTGGTTTATTTCCCGGATATCTTATATATTAGATATATATATATATATATATATATATATATATATATATATATATATATATATATATATATATATATATATATATATATATATATATATATATGTGTGTGTGTGTGTGTGTGTGTGTGTGTGTGTGTGTGTGTGTGTGTGTGTGTGTGTAGTGTGGATATTTGTTTCTGACATAAGTTTCTCATTGCTTTGGATTTACCCATGCGCACTTTTAACATACTCTTTTGTTTGAGGCAGCGTTGATTTTAGGATCAGGTTGTTTCTTAGTTTATATTATTTACTTCCATGGCTTCTATTTATTTATTTCTTGTTTCTATCCATTATCATTTTTGGTTTGCTTGTCATATTTCTTTATCAATTATTTTGTCTATTGTTGTATTTAACTTTTAAAATGTGCTTCTCTTTGTTAATATTCGTTTTAAATATTCTTTTACTTAAGTAAAGACAGACATATCTGACCGAATGTATGCATGTATAATAACATCCTCGTCCTTTAAAATATAAGTTAATGCGCTTGTGTGTCAGAATGTATAGAATAGAGCCTATAATGCCTTGCTATTCGATACCTTTTAATGTTGTTTATATTTTCTTAACTTTTCTGTCCCTACAAATTAGCTTGACTTACAGATGCTAATCATGCATTATTTAAACGAGATTCTGCAGCTTTGTGTTTACTAAGCCAAGTAAATAAAACAAGAATTGTCACTGAAGTCTGAGGCTCTTTGGCGAAAGTTTTACGGTCGCAATTCGTAATCTCGCGTACTGCGTTTGAAACACAGCTGCGGTTGATTTGGAAGCAGACCACCTTGCGTTGGTTTCCATACAATGGTATGCGTGCCGGTGGTTCAGAAAACAATGGCAAACTACTGAACGTAAACTTGCTCAGGAAGCACATAAAGTCCAACATGCCGGAGTTGACTGCTACGTCCTGTAAAGGTTATACAACAAAGTCTGGGATCTAAGCACATACAGTCTTATTATGCCGTATGGTGGTTTGATGCAATAAAGGCAGAGTTACAGCCGACCTGCCATGTTTTAAACTGTCTTTTCATCGGTTTGGGATTTTGAATTTGCGTCGTTTCGCTGTGGCTTGTAAATGTTCCTGTGGTACAAGATGCCAACTTCATTTTAATCTTGTCTATCCAGTTCTGTTAATGTCATTCTCATTACACTTATTACTATATCATCTGATGTGTACATTTCATACATGAAAGTTTCCACCCGGGCATTCTTATGACCGCTTTCCCTATGCATGTAAGTAAGTAAGTAAGTAAGTAAGTACGTAAGTAAGTAAGTACGTAAGTAAGTAAGTAAGTAAGTAAGTAAGTAAGTGAGTGAGTGAGTGAGTGAGTGAGTAAGTAAATGAGTGAGAGAGTGAGTGAGTGAGTGAGTAAGTAAGTAAAGTAAGTGAGTGAGTAAGTAAGTAAAGTAAGTGAGTGAGTGAGTGAGTGAGTGAGTGAGTAAGTAAGTAAGTAAAGTAAGTGAGTGAGTGAGTGAGTGAGTGAGTGAGTGAGTAAGTAAGTAAGTAAGTAAGTAAAGCACCGTTTTCGAAGCCTTGGAGCTAGCTCCATATATTTATAGACCATTCGTCGCTAGATTGATGTGGTCAATACCACGCCGGCCGCCTGTATTTCCCATGACGATATCCTGGTAATCATTATAGACTGGATCGACCTGGGAGATAGGTCAACTTGAAACATCTGCCTCAATGGGAATTCGAACACACGACTATTGGACTGACATTCAAGCGTGCTTGGTACTGTACCATCGCGGCCTCATTTCCATATGTTAAAAATGTAGCATATTACAAAATGTATGTTGATATGAGGTGTCAGGTCTTAGCTAGATATGACTGAGCTACCGTATGACAGTAGACGGTACTACCTGCTTTCTGTTAGCGGCGCTTACCAAACCCGACACCCCACATTGTGCCAACGGCTTCGGGTGGAAGAGCGCAATTGGGAGCGTACAAGTCTTACCATGGTGCGAGGAAATGCAACCTAAAGGCAAAATGTCATGGCAGGGCGGACCAGGCCCTAAGCCTTTGTTGGCGGCTGGTCTAGTATCGAAGCTCCGACAGGCGGACAGTTAGAGCATTGCTTTGCTGATCCGGCAGCTTCAGCAGCTTGTCTTATTCCAGATGTAGGGGTGTTACCTTTCCTCTGGAGTGAACTATGCAGGCCGAGAGAGGGATCATGCTGCATGGACAACACATTATCTCTATGTTTTAGCCCAGGCTTTGTGCTATGGAGAGGCAATAACTCCATCCCTGGTCTTAACTGGTCTCGGAATCAAAGCGAGAGGCAACTGTTACGGGTTATAAGTCCTGTCAATTGGCGTAGACATGGGGCGCCACGCGTTGCCTCTGACGGTGGGAGACACCTACGGTGTCACTGATCAGCTACCGCCCGCCTCAAGCTGGGCAGCCCCCGGCCAATTGGGTGCTGATCCGCCACAGCCTGCCTGCTTCAATGGGTGCTTGGGGCTAGGACAAAATCTGAATCGCAGGCTGTAAAACCAATGCACCAGGTACAAATAAAAATAAAATAGAAACCTCAAGCTACGGCTTGCAACCTGGAACGTGAGAACCATGTGTCCAGGATTTTCCACTGACTTGACCAATATTGACGATGTGAGAAAAACGGCTGTGATTGATGCCGAACTCAATCGTCTTAACATTGATATTGCTGGCCTGCAGGAGACTCGCCTCGCTGAGGAAGGGTCACTCAGGGAAAACAATTACACCTTTTTTGGAAGGGTAGAGGGCAGGCAGAAAAAAGGCAACACGGTGTGGGCTTTGCAGTGAAGAATTCGCTACTGGGAATGATTGAAATTCCAGCAGGAGGAAATGAAAGACTATTATCCCTGCGCTTGGCAACCTCTTGTGGTTTTGCCACCATTATTACTGCATATGCACCGACACTCGATTCCTCTGATGATGTGAAGGATTCGTTCTATGAGGAGTTAGACTCCGTGATCAAGGCAGTTCCAAAATCCGACTACATTTATATGCTCGGTGATTTCAATGCTCATGTGGGCAAGGACTCGAGTTCATGGCCAGTGAGCCTTGGAAAATACAACATCGGTCGCATGAATGAAAATGGGCAAAGGCTGCTGGAGCATTGCACCAGTAATGACCTATGTATTACAAACTCCTTTTTTAAAACAAAAGAGATGCATAAGGTCACATGGAAACATCCAAGATCCGGCCATTGGCACCAGCTGGACTTCATCATCACACGGAGACAACATCTGAACCATATATCATTGACTCGAAGTTACCACAGTGCTGACTGTGATACGGATCATTCTTTGGTTGTTGCAAGGGTTAGACTGAGACCAAAGAGAATCTACACAGCTAAACACAAATCTAGCCCCAGGATTAATATTATTAACACTCACGATCCTGAAAAGTGCTTTCAGTTTCAACAGCAACTTGAAGACGCTTTCACTGATACACCAGAAAATTGTACAGTAAATGAAAAGTGGGGTCAACTTAAGGAAACTCTTTATAAAACTGCCGTAGGGGTTTACGGCACTGTGGATCATAAGAGGCAGGACTGGTTTGCGGCAAACAGCGAGACTCTGCAGCCCTTGATTGATAAGAAGAAGATAGCTCTCTTAAGAAACAAGGAAAGACCAACGCGTAACACTCTGAGTGAGCTAAGGCAAGCTAGGAAGGATGTGCAAAAGGCTGCCAGGCAGTGTGCAAATGATTATTGGATCAAGTTATGTGAGTCCATTCAAATCGCAAGTGATAAGGGAAACATAAGAAGCATGTATGAAGGAATAAAGAAAGCCTGTGGTCCAGTGATCAAAAGAAGTGCACCATTGAAAACCTTGACTGGAGAAATCATCACTGATAAGAAACAGCAGATGGACAGATGGGTAGAGCACTATTTGGAGCTTTACTCAAGTGAGACCAAACTAGCGGATGATGCCCTCAACGCCATAGAGGCTCTACCAACTCTTGACCACCTGGACACACTTCCCACCATAACAGAAGTTAAGTGTGCTATAAATGAACTTGCATCTGGCAAGGCTCCAGGTAAGGATGGGATTCCAATAGAGGTTATCAGGAGTGGGCAAGACACACTCACTCTACAGATCCACCAGCTAATAGAGCTATGCTGGCGAGAAGGACAAGTCCCACAGGATTTCAAAGATTCAAGCATCATAACACTGTACAAGAACAAGGGCGATCGGAGCGACTGCAACAACTATAGGGGTATCTCACTTCTGTGTATTGTTGGAAAAGTATTTGCCAGAATTGTTCTGCGCAGACTTCAAGTCCTAGGAGATCAAGTCTACCCCGAATCACAGTGTGGCTTTCGACAGAACCGGTCTACCATTGATATGATATTCTCATTGCGACAAATGCAAGAAAAATGCCGTGAACAGAATCAACCACTGTTTATTGCCTTCATCGACCTCACAAAGGCATTTGATTTGGTCAGTCGTGAGGGTCTGTTCAAGGCACTAAAGAAGATTGGCTGCCCACCAACTCTTCTGTCCATTGTGGAATCGTTCCACACAGGCATGAAGGGTATAATCAAGTTTGATGGTGCAACTTCTGAAGAGTTTGAAATCAAGAGTGGAGTTAAGCAAGGTTGTGTACTAGCTCCCACCCTCTTTGGAATATACTTTTCACTTCTACTGAAATATGCCTTTCGTGATCAGGATGGTGGTATATACATTCACTCACGCTCAGATGGCGGCCTCTACAATGCTCAGAGATTGAAGGCCAAGACCAAAATTAGGAGGGTACTGATCAGAGAGTTGCTTTTTGCAGATGATGCTGCAGTTACGACCCACTCTGAGGAAGAATTGCAATGTCTACTATCTGCATTCTCCAATGCTTGTTCTGAATTTGGTTTAACAATTAGCAAAAAGAAGACACAGATTATGTCACAAGGTGCACATGGGGTACCATCAATCTTTATTGACGACACCGAACTAGAGATGGTAGACCATTTTACATATCTAGGATCAGTGGTAACTAGCAAATTATCCCTAGGTCAGGAAAGCAACATCCGGATTGGTAAGGCAGCAACAACAATGAACAGGTTAAGAAAAAGAGTCTGGGAGAACAGGAAGCTTACTGCCAAAACAAAAGTCCTTGTCTATCAAGCCTGTGTCCTTAGTACTCTTCTTTATGGCAGTGAAACCTGGACAACTTACTCACACCAAGAGAAACGTTTAAACAGCTTTCATATGCGGTGTCTGCGAAGAATTCTTGGTATTAAGTGGCTAGACAAAATCACAAATACTGAAGTATTGGAAAGATCAGGTTGTGTGACGGTTTATTCCATGCTCAGTCTTCGTAGACTTAGATGGATAGGACATCTTAGGAGGATGGATGATGGTAGAATACCAAAGGACATCTTTTTCGGTGAATTACAGATGGGTAAGAGATCTCAGGGTCGGCCTCTACTACGATACAAAGATGTGTGTAAGCGGGACATGATTGATACAGACATTGATAATGCACATTGGGAGCAAGTCGCCGCTGAACGTGTTGCATGGAAGGCAAACATCAGAAATGGAATAAAGACAATTGCAGATAAGTCACACACAGAGCGTGTGAGACGTAAGATGGTGCATGCTGGTGGAAATGACCACGTGTTCACATGCACCTACTGTGAATGGACATTTACAGCACGAATTGCCCTTATCAGTCACATTCGCTACCGCCATAGGTTAAAGTTATTATGCCTTTTTAAAGCACAAACTATAGTCTGTCAAGACGGCAAGGTGCCAATGATGTTGATATGTTAGGAGCCTCTTGAGCACTTCTGTCCATGATGGTTGGTTGATAGATAACCATCTTTGTATCGAGTGGTTCAATGTTGTAGGAAGTGATGGAGTTAGGTACGTGTTCTTACTTGTGCCACCCAGGCAATCAGGGAACTTATTCCGATCTAATATGTGACATCTACATTGTTTATAAGTTAACGTCAGTCTGATAATGTTAACAAGTGGATGTGGACCAGGGACAAGTGGACGTGAACCAGACACTTGTGGATATGAGTCAGAGGCAAGTCGGCGTAAACTAGAAGCAAGTGAGCGTGAACCATAGACAAATGGACGGGAATCAGAGACAAGTGGACATGAACAAGAGACAAGAGGACGGGAATAAGAAAAGAGTGGGCGGGAATCAGAGACACGTGGACGGGAATTAGAGACAAGTGGACGTGAACCGGAGACAAGTGGACGTGAACCGGAGACAAGTGGACGTGAACCGGAGACAAGTGGACGTGAATAAGAGACAAGTAGACGCGAATAAGTTGGTGTATATCACTGAAAGTCTTCTTTAGAAATTACAAACAGGTAATTCCTCTAAATGAAATTAAATCCTACTTCTGTACATGTACGGAGCCAAAATAATAGTTATATCTAGACAAACAATTCTTCCCCCGGGGGTGTTCAACAACTCCAAAACTCCAGGGGACAGTGTTGTGTTGAATTTGTAGTAAACGTAACTAAGTGCGCATTAACGAAGCTGATAGCGAACTGCGCTGATCATATCATGAGCACGGTCGGACGTGTGATGGACGCCTGGGTTTGTCGCTTGTGAAAGTGAGGAAAAGATTAGCCACCTATTCCCCCGTGAATTTAGGCCCGCAGACTGTGATGGCGCTTTCACAGCACAGACACAATGTAGGAATCTGCTTTAGAACAACTAAAATAAATATCTAAGTATTCCATGCCATTATTTAACTTAATATTTCTGGTATTAAAGCCAATTCACACAATCGATTCATTTTCACAAATGGTTTTTGTATTGATTTTGCCTGGCTATGATTGTTGTCTATTTCCTGATATTCAAAGGCAGAGAATACCTTATAAATAACTGTTTTACTTTTGCCAGGCTATAATTGTAGAATATTCCCTTGCGTGTGAAGAATCGTTTTGGGGTCTTGATGTCTATACAGGTGGGATGACACCTGATGAATTAGCAGTACACGCAAGAGATATCTTGATAACAGCAGCCAAAGAATTAATTCCGACCAAGAATAAGCTACATAAGCGACAGGTTACATCAGACACGTTAGTATTAATAAACACGAAGGGAACTGAATCAAATCAAATCAAATCAAATGAACTTTATTTTAAAAGGGTCACAAATTGGGCACGCAGGCCCATCTTACATTCGGCCCTTCCAGTCACTCATCTTTCGTTCATCAAGACCATTATGCATTAATGAAGAAGAAAAAAAAACATTGTGAAATAATGTTGTAAACATAAACAAGGCAAATTACCATGTTATGAGGCCCATGCCCCACCTACCCACACATCACCCCACCTACACCCCCCACCTAACCATACACACGCACACATAGGGACACATACATACCCCACCAACCGACCCATCCCCATGCCCCTCCCGCACACCCCCACCCACCCAGACACTGCCCTCACCTGTTCCCCCAACCCAAACACACTCGCCACCCACAAACATCCCCCACCAACCCACACATCCCGCGCCCACCCACATACACATCCTAACACACACATCCTCTCCCCACCCACACCTCCAACCACCCATCCCCCAGCCACACCTCCATCGACCACATATTCCCCACCCACGCACACACATCCCCCACCAACCAACACATCGCACATCCACTCACACATCCCCAAACCATAAACACACTCCCTACCCACACACACACATCTCCCTAACCACCTATACATCCCCAAACCACTCACACACACCCTACCACCCACACATACATCCTCCACCCACTCACACATGCCCTAACCAAATCCCCCATCACACAAATCCCTCACCCACACATCACATACATCCCCTACCACGCAATATTCCCACCCCACGCACCACACACAGACATATTCCTCACTAACAAATCCCACCCCCACATACCACCACACATCCCCACCTACACACCACACACATATCCTCCACCCACATACAACACAATATCCCCACCCACACAGATACCCTCACCCACCCACCCCACATACCCCCACCCACACACCACAAAAATCCCCTACCCACACACACATTCCCCACCCACACACCACACACATATCCCCAACCAACACACGACACACCTCTCCCCACCCTCATACACATTCCCCACCATCCACCAACACACATTCACTCACCCACACATCCTCCACTACGCACAACACACCTCCACCCACCCACCCGCAACCAAACATCTCTCGACCACTATACCCCTACCCACACACATCCTCCACCCACTCACGCATCCCACCCTGACACATACATATCCCTCACCCACCCACACATTCCTAAGCCACTAACACACCCTCACCCACACATTCCCCATCCACACACACATCCCCTACCCTCACACCCCCACCAACCACACATACTTCCCCCAACCACCACGCATTCCCTACTCACCCACACATAACCCCCACCGATATACACATTCCCCGCACCCGTCACTCACATCCCCCACACCACACACTATCCCCCACCCACACACATATCCTCATCCATACCACCACAAACATACCCCCCCCCACCCACACACCACGTACACACTCCCCACCAACACACCACACACATACCCCAAACCCCACACACCATACACTTCTTCCATCCGCCCTTACATCCCCAATCCACCACACAGATCGTCTACCCACACAACCTCGCCACCCACACATACTTCTCCAAACCATCCACACATCTCCACCCACCCACACATATCCCTCACCCAAACACACATCCCCCGCACCCGTCCTATACACACATCCTCCACCCATACACACATCCCCCACACCCATTCCCACACCCTTACTTTCACCCCCACACACCCATCCACACATCCCACCAACAACCACAAATATCACTACCCACCAACGCCCACACACGCCAACCCATCCAAACGCATACCCCCACCCACACACCCATACACCCCCCACACACACATATCCCCACACTCACACACATCCTCCACACACACTCACACATCCTCACATCTAGACACATACAAAATGCCTCACGTGAGCATTGAAACTAGTATGAACAAACTCCCACACTTTACTCACACACATACACTGACAATTGCCGTGAGCAGTCTCATAAAAATGTTAAACGTGGAGAAAAATGTGTACATATTCAGTGTGTGACGTAACAATAGTGATGCTCCCACACAGAGATACACACAGAGAAGGCACACACATACACACACACACACATTCACTCTCACGCTCACTCATTGTGTCTCTCATTCACACTCACTGACTCTCTCACTCAAACTACAGTAATGTACATAAGTTTATATTATACATGATAAAATCAAATGGTATTCAACTGATAATATGACAGATGAGAATACACAAGCATATGGATTCGCGTGTAACAAAACATGCGTGTTACATGACATGCGTCTGCTCAACACACACACACACACACACACACACACACACACACACACACACACACACACACACACACACACACACTCACTCTAACACTCATTCACTCCTCACTCATTCACTCACTTACTCTCTCTCTCTCTCTCTCTCTCTCTCTCTCTCTCTCTCACACAATCCTTCACACACACACACTCTCTCTCAATCACACTCTCTCACACATACATATACGCATGAACGCACACACGCACACACTCCCTCACTCACACTCACACATACACGTACGAATGCATGCACTGACACATTCCCTCACCATTTCTCGCTCAATCACTCTCTCCACACACACGCATGCACGTGCGCGCACAAACATTCACTCTCTCACTTTTTCTGACACCCACTTTCTCTCTCTCTCTCTCTCTCTCTCTCTCTCTCTCTCTCTCTCTCTCTCTCTCTCTCTCTCTCTCTCTCTCTTTCTTTCTCTAGGATGAGACACCGATAACAGTAGGATGAAGTATAAATCTTTAACACAAGAAATAAGAAAGAACACAAGAAAGGACAAAAATCAATATGTAGAAGATTGCTGTACTAGAATAGAGTGATATCATAAGAATGGAAGTAATTATGAAATGTTAAAAGAAATGAAGTTATTGACAAAAAATCTTCAACCTCAATTAAATGTTATCTGTGACAAGTTGGGAAATACCCTAACAGATTCTAGAAATGTTCTAGAACGATGGCAGGAATACTGCAATGGAATGTATGATAAGCATGACTGAGGATATGAATTTGATACATGAACTAATGACAGCAGAGACAGAACATGCACCCTAATTAAATGAAACTGTATGGGCAGTAAAGAACCCGAAGAATGTTAAATCACCAGGTTGTGATGAGATACTAGCTGAACTAATTAAAGCGGGAGTAAAAGAAAGCATGCGCTTCTGTCACGCATTACGTAAAAACATATGGACATATGCTATATGGCCACAAATTTGGAAGAGAACTGCAGAGAATGGAAAAGAACAATGAACGAGAGAAGAAAAGGTTAGCAATTAGGATGAAGTAGAGTATAAGGCCGGTATCCGTGGCAAAGGCGTTACGGATGCGGTTCGTAATCCGCTTACCTGCGTTTGAAACACAGCTGCGATCGATTTGGAAGCAGACCGTGTTTCGCTGGACTTTAACGTATTGGTATGGGAGCCCGTCGTTCAGAAAGCAATGGCAAACTACTGAACGTAAACTTGCCAAGACATCAACAACAGCAGTAAAACGCCGGCGTTGACAGCGATGACCTGAAAATAGGATATGCAATACAAAAAGAAAAACCAAAAAACCAACACAAAAAACAAACAAAAAGAAAGAGAGAGTATAAGTAGACTGATGAAATGGATGAGGAATAGATAAAAGATAAGAACTAATAACAATAACAGACTCTTTCTGCCACATCTGACTAAGGATTGATGTGCTCTATGAGCAGGAAGTCTCCAGCAACATAGCCTGAGTTTCCTTTTCGCGGGCTCTTTTCTCTTATGCGTACTGTAGTGGTCTTCTTGTACCAAGTTCAAGTGACTTCCTAGCATTGCACCTCAGCGTGTCACGGCCATACGTCTTTTATGTTCAAGTTGTTGTGTCTATGCCAAACGTATTCTTGTATAACTTGCACGTGTCTTAGAATTGTTGCTATGGTCGTCCAATATTTGTGTGTTACAGTTTGCCAAGTGCCTACAGAGAATACCCTTTGGAATGCTTCTGTTTGGTCTGCTTTATTAGGAGTCATTATGTTCCTAAAAAATTAGCATATTATTTAATACTCTAAACACGGAGAATGACTAAATCAATTACTAAACTACAACATTCATTATTGATGACTGTTCAGAGAAGGAATAGTATGGCCCCAGTCACCAATGTGAAGCTAATTGAAATAGTTGAATAAATTCCAATGAATAAAGATGTGTCGTTGGATATGACATAACTGAGAAAACCTGTGAATAGTAAAATTATAAAGTGCTTTTTCTGGAAACTACAGGGCAAAAGAAATAGAGGGAGACCTAAAATACAACGATGATAGTTCAGAAGTTTGGCACCATTAGCCACCGGACGCTGATGCGTATGCTGGGGGAGGATCTGAGCACCTATGGACCTGTCCGGAGTGCAATGAATATACCTCAACTGATAACTGATAACTGAGTTCAGAACTTATGCTTTGTTGGAGGATAACAGGCAGACAGAAGAGAAAGAGAAGGAGGATGAAGAAGGGGAGGAGGACGAAGTAGAAGAGGAATAAATAGTGCACTAGAGTTTATTTGTGGGAACTGTGCAATAAATAATCTACACAAGACCGAAGCTGTGTTGACTAGCCGTCTCTTATTTCTTGAAAATGTTTGCTGATTAGCAATTTGCAGCAATGATTACATCACACTCCTAGATACGCGACCCAAAGGGAATTACAGCACTAGCATGCCCCGTAATAGCATGAACTGCTATATTTCATCACCACTGTAGGACTTGTCATTCACTGAACTACTTTGTGCTTGCACACAAACAACGGTTCAGTTAATTGTGGTCATAAAATAATACAGTTTACGATAGGCCTTGAGTGAGCAAGCAGGATTTAATGTTTGCATGCTGGAAGAAATGTAATGTTCCACCATTTGTTGGAACAACGCTCGAATGGTTTATGAGGTAGTTGACGGGACATTGAAAGAAGAGGTTGTCAAATATTATGGGTTGACCAGACTAAAGATTAAGGTGGCGTGGAAGGTCAACGGTGACGTCTCCACACAAAGCACTGACGAAGCATCTCTGACCTCTCTCAGTGGCAGCATCTGATGGGATATCCCCGTGTGTTATTTGCCGGTGTGTCTGCCAGCCCAGTGGTGTTGGTTACCCTAGACGCTTGCCTGCCAGCCCCGTGGTGTTGGTTACCCTAGACGCTTGTCTGCCAGCCCTGTGGTGTTGGTTACCCAGACGCTTGCCTGCCAGCCCAGTGGTGTTGGTTACCCTAGACGCTTGCCTGCCAGCCCTGTGGTGTTGGTTACCCTAGACGCTTGCCTGCCAGCCCAGTGGTGTTGGTTACCCTAGACGTTTGCCTGCCAGCCCTGTGGTGTTGGTTACCCTAGGCGCTTGTCTGCCAGCCCAGTGGTGTTGGTTACCCTAGACGCTTGTCTGCCAGCCCAGTGGTGTTGGTTACCCTAGACGCTTGCCTGCCAGCCCAGTGGTGTTGGTTACCCTAGACGCTTGTCTGCCAGCCCAGTGGTGTTGGTTACCCTAGACGCTTGTCTGCCAGCCCAGTGGTGTTGGTTACCCTAGACGCATGCCTGCCAGCCCAGTGGTGTTGGTTACCCAGACGTCATCTATGATCACTCAGATAGTCCCGAAGTGCTCATCTATACAGATGGATCTGTTGTAAAGCAGCAGAGAAGTGCGTGGGCATTTACAGCCCGTTCAGCGGGCCGAACCGTTCAAGAATCCAGTGGTGCCCACTCTATGACCACGAGCAGCATGACGATGGAGGTGATGGCAGTTACACAGGCTTTTATATGGCTGGAATCACAGCATAAAACCAACGTGTGTGTACTAAGTGATTCAATGAGCATGATTCAGAAGGTCGAAGCTGGATCTGTACGTAGACAGTGGACTGAGTCGCTGCGGAAGTCTGTTGTCCGCAAAGTCACCTTCATCTTCGTCCCGGGACATGCGGGAGTCGAGGGAAATGAACGAGCTGATAAATTGGCTGGCTCTGCACCCCCTGTAGATGGCCAGCCCATGGATCGTGCCGATGTTATTAACGCCCTTAAAGATATGGCGAGAACAGAGGATTTTGACGCCAGTGATTCCACATCGCTTTCCAGGATGAAAGACCTGGGAGTAAGAATCGGCACAGCCAGACACGAGAGGTACATCGGGAAAACAAAGCGCCTCGTCAACCAACACAGAACTGGCACTGTTAGCCACCGGACGCTGATGCATATGCTGGGGGGGGGGGGAGGATCTGAGCACCTATGGACATGTCCGGAGTGCAACGAAGATACCCCAACTGATAACTGATAACCCTAGACGCTTGTCTGCCAGCCCAGTGGTGTTGGTTACCCTAGACGCTTGCCTGCCAGCCCAGTGGTGTTGGTTACCCTAGACGCTTGTCTGCCAGCCCAGTGGTGTTGGTTACCCTAGACGCTTGTCTGCCAGCCCAGTGGTGTTGGTTACCCTAGACGCTTGTCTGCCAGCCCCAGTGGTGTGGTTACCCTAGACGCTTGTCTGCCAGCCCAGTGGTGTTGGTTACCCTAGACGCTTGTCTGCCAGCCCAGTGGTGTTGGTTACCCTAGACGCTTGTCTGCCAGCCCAGTGGTGTTGGTTACCCTAGACGCTTGTCTGCCAGCCCAGTGGTGTTGGTTACCCTAGACGCTTGCCTGCCAGCCCAGTGGTGTTGGTTACGCAGCTAATTCAAAAGCCGGGATGACATGATACATTTTCACCACGTGGCTACATGAATTTGATCATTCTATGATACGTCAACATCGAAAACTTCTTTTGGTCTTTGACAACGGCTAGTTGCATATACTTTACAGGACGTCGCAGTCAACCCCAGCATTATTTGGCTGTTTATGATCACTTGGCAAGTTTACGTTCAGTAGTTTGCCATTGTTTTCCGAACTACTGGCACCCATAGCATATTATAATAAAAAGTCAAGGCGGTCTTCTGCCTAATGACCCGCAGCTGTGTTTCAAACAGCGGTATGCGAGACCTGCCTCCGTAATCCCTTCGCCACTGAGCCGGTATGACCACGGTACAACCCACCGAAATGTTCACAATATAAAAGCAACATAACTTTTATTTTTACCACCAAATGCGACATCCAAACTTCAGTCTTGTGACCAAGATATCATTCAAAATGTTAAGGTTCATTACATTGTGCGTATATTTAATGACTGTGGGGTTTTTGAAAATATTGCCTTTCCAAGTAATGTATTCACCCTCTGTGGAGTTCATACAACATAAAAGGTAAATACAAATCATGAACGGCAATATTTTCAAAAACCCCACAGTCATTAAACATACATCCTCTAAGTCAGTAATGCTATCCAAACTTGTAGGTCACACCGATGCAGACTTGCTTGCGGAAGACTTCAAGATAACCCTTTTGGACGCCATTGTTATGTTGAAATCTGCATGGGGTAAAGCAGTGTTTCCCAACGTGGGGCCCACGCCCCACAAGGGGGCAATTCGATTGTTAAGGGGGGCAATTCGAAAATGAAAGAAACCGACTGGATATAACAAACCGGGGAGACTTGAGACAGAAGTTAACTAAATTGGAACTGACATAAGATCTCTTTGCAGCAAGCATCAAGCGCAAGGATCTCACTAAATTTAAATAATAAATAATTAAAATAATATAGAAAAATCTTTCATTAAAATTATTTTGTACTTGAATTTCAGTTCTCCATTATATGTTTTAAAAATTTACTTACTGTAAGAGAGCTCAATAATTTCCTAGTGATTTTCTTCCTAAAACCTATCAATCAAGTTTCTTTAGTGAACATTTCAATTTTTGAATATTAAAATAATGTATATATTGGGGGGGGGGGGGGGGCGCGGGGCAGAGCGGGGGTCGGCGGTGCGGAGCGGGAGGGGGGCATAAGAATTTTAGGAAAGGCTTAGCTGGGGTATAGCACAAAAAAGGTTGGGAAACACTGGGGTAAAGTGTTGCCCGTGACTATTGCGAACTGTTTTCAAAAATCTAATTATAAAGTTGGAGATTATATAGATAATGAAAACACGGTTGTATCAAATACTTGTAATGGCAGCATCATAATTGAAGCTTCTTTAGAAACTTTGTTTCATCGACTATATCAGGAATTGAACATTTCAGCAGAAGATTTTATCGACAATGACAATTATATTGTTACTAGATGTGTTGCTAGCCTTTCCAGTGCGGATATTCTAGGGGTCTGTATGCCAACAGTTTCATCTTCTGTCCTTTCCAGTCCTGACCTAGATGGGGATGATGATGACTGTGGGTTGCCAGTTTCACAAATGGAAGTTTCAAATTGCATGGATCAAATTACCATGTATGTGATGCAGGTTGGATGAGAAGAATATTTAATGTATCATGTTTTGGATTTAAAGAGGCAATGGAAAGACATTTTATTAACTCAGGTACCAAGATACAGAGGAAAATCACAGACTTTTTCATTTAAGAGCATTTTATTATTTAAGAGTGTACAAATTCTAGAGACGATTATGGCTGTAGGTTAACGGTACAAACTATTTCACAGTTGGAAGTTTCAAATTACATGGATAAAACTAATATGTATATAATGCAGACTGGATGCCAAGATGATTTAATTTATAATTTCTTTGAATTTAAGAATGTTATAGAAAGGACATTTTTATTAACTCAATTATATGTACTAAAGCGTGGTTCTCAACCTTTTTTGGTCCGTGCTCCCCTTCACCATATTTTCAGAACGTCATCCTCCCCCCTTTCATATTTCCTCCCTATAAATCCCCCCCCCCCCCCCCCCTTTTCACATTTCCTCCCTGTCAGAGTCTAGAATAGTGCAGGTGATGCAGTGACATCGTTACGCCCGCCAGGCGACTTAGTCCCCAGCAGGGATGCCGTAACTTCGTTACGCCGCCAGGGCGAGTAGTAGTTACCTGCCTGCAAGGTTGCTGGCTGCTGACGAGACGGCCAGCGGTCAGGCAAGGACGGCGCAAGACGCACGCATGCCTCGTGAAGCCACTTCAGGTGGGAGGCAAGTTGCGAGCTATAGGCAGACAGCTCTGGGACGTCGACTCGACTGGACGCATGATGAGAGAAAGGCGTTGTGTGGTTTCTGTGCCTGAAAGTCGAGTGTCTGGACATCTTGAGAGATAGACTGTGAGCTGTATTGTGTATGTAAGTGTATTGAAGTGTAAAGTATATCTGTAGTGATCATCGTACTGTATATGATCTGTAAATAAATCCATTAAACGTTGTGTCGTTGAGTCTCAAGTCAAATCACGTTGTACTTGTACTGTCTCACATGTGTTAGGTTAGCGAGCCAGGTGTAAGACCCTGACATGTGTGGAAGTGGTGGCCATTCGTCCGGCTTTGAATGAACGTGTTTATGTAATTAACATTTAAAACTAGAGTTTGTGAACTTAGAATTTTGTCAAACTTATAGTACATGTAAATGTGATTGTTGAAGGCTCATTTTGATATATTACTACATTGTTTAAACATGGAGACTAGTTGTAAACGTACAGTGCATAATATTGTTTGATCTTTGTAAACGTGTTAAAACATTTGTGATTGTTGAACTTGTCACCGTTTTGACCTTGTCGTACATTGTGATCTTGTCGCCATTGTGACCTTGTCGCCATCTTGTAAACTTGATGTCTATGTCCTTACTGAATGTCATCTTGATGTAAGGAGTGCATCAATGTTGTAGAGTGTTGGAAATGTAGAACGTTTGTGAATTGAGTGTTGTGGAAACGCAGAAAGTTTTGGGAAAAAAAGGTTTGGGTGTGGAAAAAAAAATTGTTGATGACAAAACTTACGACATACAATTACACTCAACGCCATACAAACCTAATCAATACTTATTTAAAGGGCAGGCACACCACATCAAAGGGGACGCAAATTTTATTTCCTCCAAAAAAAAAACCCGGTTTTCCCTACCATCTGAAACCCTTGCGCGTAGAGGTCATGGTGTTTTCGAATAGCGACCCTACAGTTCCTAGCCCGATTCCAACGTTCTTCACCGCATCAGGGCACTTGATTTAATTTTTCCTTTCATACATTTTAAGGATGCAAATTTAGGCACGTATTGTCAATAGAACACATTGTAAATTGTTTTTCTTACAACCCCTTATAACAAATTGCGGGTGGTATTTATTGAATTTCCATCATGTATTATTAAATGATTTTATCGATAGGGGTTAAAATTACAGTTGACAGGTAATGAGTTAACAAGTTTTTAGTGAGAAGAAAAATTGAATACTACTAGTACAGGAGAAAGCTAATGAACGCGAAGAAAGAGCAGCTGAAAGAGCTGCCCAAAAGTAGAGGCAGAAACAGCCTTTAAAACAAGCAGAGGCAGCAACTGCTGCAAAACAGACCCAATTTGAAAGGCTGCAAGACAAAGCAAGCCGAATTAGATATTGAATTAAGAAGGGAAATAGCAGTCAGAGTAAGAGAGAAGAACTGGAGTTACAGTTAAAAATGAAACAATTTATACTGAGACTGCCATTAACAAAGAGTCTAAGAAATCTGAGAGACTGGGAAAGAAACCAGTACAAGAAATTCAAGGTATTGTACGTAATTTTACCTCGGGTGACTGCATAAACAGCCTTACCCAAAATTTTGAAACTTTAATGGAACATTACAGGTTCCACTGTCTGAAGGAAAAATTTTTTTATATGAGGGGTTTTTCAGGGAGCTCTTAAAAGTCATTGAGCCACCCCAAAGACCTCAGAAAAGTTTCCATTATCTAAAACAAAGATTATGGCACATTTATGTTAGATGGGCAGGTTACAGAGAACAATTCAGCAAATTGAGCCCAAAACCGCCAACGTTCTCTGATTACCTTGCTTAGTCCGAGTTTATTTACCAAATGGACTTCAGCAGCTAAAATTTACAAAAATTCAAAGATTAGAAGATCTGATCATTAGAGATAAATCATTCATCCATTCCATCAGCATTTTCAAAATTTTTTAGGAGAATGAATGCACTAGTGTAGAGAGATTGAGAGACGTGGTTTCGGTGTATTACAGCCAACAAACATTGTTTGCCAGTGAAGCTACTGACATAAATGTTGCTAGCTTTCAGTGCGGATATCTAGGGGTCTGTATGCCAAGTTTATCTTCTGTCCTTTCAAGTCCTGAACTAGATGGGGATGAGATGACTGTGGGTTGCCAGTTTCACAAATGGAAGTTTTCAAATTGCATGGATCAAATTACCATGTATGTGATGCAGGTTGGATGAGAAGAATATTTAATGTATCATGTTTGGGGATTAAAGAGCAATGAAAGACATTTTTATTAACTCAGGTACCAAGTACAGAGGAAAAATACAGACTTTTTCATTTAAGAGCATTTTATATTTAAGAGTGTACAAATCTAGAGACGATTATGGCGTAGGTAACGGTTACAAACTATTTTCACAGTTGGAAGTTCAAATTACATGGATAAAACTAATATGTATATAATGCAGACTGGATGCCAAGATGATGAAATTTAAATTCTTTTGAATTTAAGAATGTTACTAGAAAGACATTTTTATTACTCAATTATATGCTACTAAAGCGTGGTTCTCAACTTTTTTGGTGTCGGGCTCCCCTTCACATTTTTTAAAATTTCAGAACGTCATCCTCCCCCTTCCATATTTCCTCCTATAAATCCCCCCCCCCCATTTTCACATATTACATCCCTGTCAGAGTCTAGAATAGTGCAGTGATGCAGTGACATCGTTACGCCCGCCAGGCGACTTAGTCCCCAGCAGGGATGCCGTAACTTCGTTACGCCGCCAGGCGAGTAGTAGTTACCTGCCTGCAAGGTTGCTGGCTGCTGACGAGACGGCCAGCGGTCAGGCAAGGACGGCGCAAGACGCACGCATGCCTCGTGAAGCCACTTCAGGTGGGAGGCAAGTTGCGAGCTATAGGCAGACAGCTCTGGGACGTCGACTCGACTGGACGCATGATGAGAGAAAGGCGTTGTGTGGTTTCTGTGCCTGAAAGTCGAGTGTCTGGACATCTTGAGAGATAGACTGTGAGCTGTATTGTGTATGTAAGTGTATTGAAGTGTAAAGTATATCTTGTAGTGATCATCGTACTGTATATGATCTGTAAATAAATCCATTGAACGTTGTGTCGTTGAGTCTCAAGTCAAATCACGTTGTACTTGTACTGTCTCACATGTGTTAGGTTAGCGAGCCAGGTGTAAGACCCTGACATGTGTGGAAGTGGTGGCATTCGTCCGGCTTTGAAATGAACGTGTTTATGTAATTAACATTTAAAACTAGAGTTTGTGAACTTAGAATTTTTGTCAAACTTTATAGTACATGTAAATGTGATTGTTGAAGGCTCATTTTGATATATTACTACATTGTTTAAACATGGAGACTAGTTGTAAACGTACAGTGCATACATATTGTTTGATCTTGTAAACGTGTAAAACATTTGTGATTGTTGAACTTGTCACCGTTTTGACCTTGTCGACATTGTGATCTTGTCGCCATTGTGACCTTGTCGCCATCTTGTAAACTTGATGTCTATGTCCTTACTGAATGTCATCTTGATGTAAGTGATGTGTCATCAATGTTGTAGAGTGTTGAGATATATGTAGAACGTCTTTGTGAATTGAGTTGTGGAACGCAGAAAGTTTTGGGAAAGAAAGTGACTTGTGGTTTGGAAAAAAAAATTGTTGACTGACAAACTTACGACATACAATTACACTCAACGCCATACAAACCTAATCAATACTTAGTGACAAGCAGGCACACCACATCAAATAGACGCTAATTTATTTCCTCCAAAAAACAAAGCAGGTTTTCCGTACCATCTGAAACCCTTGCGCGTAGAGGTCATTTGTGTTTTCGAAGTAGCGACCCTACAGTTCCTAGCCCGAGTTCCAACCGTTCTTCACCGCATCCAGGGCACTTGAGTAGATTTTTCCTTTCATACACTTTAAGGATGCAAATTTAGGCACGTATTGTCAATAGAACACAATTGTAAATTGTTTTTCTTTACTACCACTTATAACAAATTGCGTGGCTGGTATTTCATTGACATTTTCCCATCATGTCTTCATTAAATGATGTCATCGATATGGGGTTTAAAATTACAGTTGACAGGTAATGAGTTAACAAAGTGGAGTGAGAAGAAATACTCTGAATACCTACTAGTACAGGAGAAAGCTAATGAACGCGAAGAAAGAGCAGCTGAAAGAGCTGCCAAGCAAGTAGAGGCAGAAACAGCCTTAAAGCAAGCAGAGGCAGCAACTGCTGCAAAACAGACCGAATTAGAACTGGCTGCAAGACAAAGCAAGCCGAATTAGATATTGAATTAAAGAAGGCAGAAATAGCAGCTCAGAGTAAGAGAGAAGAACTGGAGTTACAGTTAAAGATGAAACAACTTGATACTGAGACTGCCATTAACAAAGAGTCTAAGAAATCTGAGAGACTGGAGAAGAAAAACCAGTACAAGAAATATCAAGGTATTGTACGTAATTATACCTCGGGTGACTGCATAGCAGCCTTTACCCAAAATTTTGAAACTTTAATGGAACATTACCAGGTTCCACTGTCTGAATGGAATATTGTTTATATGAGGAGTTATCAGGGAGCCTCTTAAAGTCATTGAGGACCATCCCCACAAGACCTCAGAAAAGATTACCATTATCTGAAAGCAAAGATTATGGCACATTTTATGTTAGATGAGGCAGGTTACAGAGAACAATTCAGCAATTGAGCCCAAAACCGACTCAAACGTTCTCTGATTACCTCTGCTTAGTCCGAGTTTTATTTACCAAATGGACTTCAGCAGCTAAAATTTACAAAAATTATCAAAGATTAGAAGATCTGATCATTAGAGATAAAGTCATTTCAATCCATTCCATCAGCATTTTCAAATTTTTTGCAGGAGAATGAATGCACTAGTGTAGATGAGATTGAGAGACGTGGTTCGGTGTATTACACAGCCAACAAACATTGTTTTGCCAGTGAAGCTACTGACATAAATTTTGTAGCATCGGCTAACTATGACAAAACCCTATAGTAGGCCAGAAACCTCATAAGCCTACATCTGAGAAGTATAATCACTGTAGATATTGTAAAATTTCACATCATCAAGGTGAGATGTGCGACAAGAACCCCGCATATCATACTTATCTACAAAACATGGTAAACAGACAAGATAAGGAGCGTAGATCCTTCAGAAATTTGCGTAAATGTTTCCTCTGTAAGGCGTACGGACATTATCGCCATGATTGTAAAGGTAGGCAAATGACCAACAAAGCAAATGCCGCCTTGTTTGACAGTTCATCGTCAGATGAAGAACAATCAGAGAAACATCCTGTGAACTCAGCACAGGCTTTTGACATGTTTAACGCAAATAAATGTACTGTTTGTAACACCTTTTATGAAGATGGCATTTTAACATGCGGCCACTCCATTCCTATTGCCAATGAAGAAGCTAATTTGGTAGTAGATTCTAAAGGCAGGATAAACAGCCATCACGGATACGTGAATGGCAAGTCTGCTACAGTCCTTCGGGACACGGGAAGCTCACTTATTGGTCTGAAGAGAACGTTCATAATGCCTACAGACTATACAGGCAGGCACGTAACATGCAGAACATTCTCAGGCAATATTGAAAAGTACCCACTAGCATGGGCATATATTGAAACACCTTTCCTCACTGGGAAAGTAAAGTGCGCTGCATTAACAAACCCAGTGTGTGATATTATAATTGAGGTGAATGATAAACCTCATGACATAACATCTCTGTGTATTGATGATAGCATAACATCACCATCCAAATTCATCATTGATAATGTTACACCACCTAATGAATGTATGGTAGCTAATGTAGCACTAAGATCTCATGACATCATTGATAACATTGTTTCATCACCATCTGATATCATTGAATGTGTGAACGCAGTAACCAGATCTACTGCTAGAGTGCAAGATGAAAGTAATCAAACTGAGGCGATACAAATGCTTAGCCCAGTATCACTACCTACTAACACCATGAAGGAGACGTTTGTAGCAGCCCAAAAGGCTGACCCTTCATTGTCAAAATATTTTAATCTGATCGGCCAAAAGCCAAAGGTAACCAAGAATGCAAAATGGCATTTTGCTGTTAAAAATGATATCCTCACTAGGTATTATACCAGAGGTGATAACACAACAGAGCAAACTGTTTTGCCAACTAATTATCGTAAGCAAGCCTTACATCTTGCCCATGATATACCTCTTGCAGGGCATATGGCATACGCTAAGACCAGATCAAGATTATTAACACAGTTTCATTGGCCCAAATTTTCCAATGACATTAAACAATATTGCAGAAGTTGTGACATCTGCCAAAAACTGGTAAAAAAGGTAAACACCCACAGGCAAAGTTACAAGTTACTGACTTAGCCAGTCGAACTTTTGAGAAATTATCTGTCGACATATTGGGCCCTCTCAATCATACAACAACTAGAGGGAATAAATATATTCTAACAGTCATTGATCAATGTAGCCGCTGGCCGGAAGCTATTCCGCTAAAGAACATAACTGCCAATGATATAATGGAAGTTTTCTTCCATATTTTTTCTCGGATAGGATTTCCAGACACTATCCAATCAGATAGGGGCACTCAGTTTATCGCCGCATCTACCCAAGCTTTCACCAAAATGTTGGGAGTGAAGCAATGTTTCAATTCCCCGTACCATCCTCACTCTAGTGGAATTATAGAAAAATTTAACGGCGATTTAAAGCACATGCTTGCAAAAGTCACGCAAGAGCACCCCAATAACTGGGATGTATATCTACCAGCTATTCTTTTTGCTTATCGCGAGGTACCACATTCTAGTACAGGTGTCTCTCCTTTTGAACTTATCTATGGTGCCAAACCACGTATCCCATTGACTATTTATCATCAAATGTTAACTGACTCCACTCCAGTACTTAAACCCATATCATCATACGTATACGTTACATCATTGCGTGAAAGAATCATCAAATCTGGTATAATTGCAAAGAATGCACTAAAATTATCTGGTGCTGCTTATAGACAGTATGCTGACAAAGGTAACAGGACAATAACGTTGACAGCTGGACAGGACGTTCTTCTTCTATTACCTAGTGATAGACACTTATTGACTGATTCTTGGCAGGGACGTTTTAAAGTGACGAGACAGATTTCACCTGTAGACTACGAGATCCAAATAAAAGACAAACACAAAATATTCCACATAAATATGCTAAGACCATACTACAACAGAGACAACGAACAAGACGATACAACAGCTTGTACAGTGATAATAGATCATGAAGATGACGAGGCTAGTGACGAAATTCCAACACCTGCATTAGACACGACAAACTGCTTGAAGGAGATCAAAATCAACCCAAAGTTAACTCAAGCAGAAACAGACAGTTGCAAACAGCTAATACAACAGTACAACACCATCTTCTCTAACAACCCAGGACAAACAGAATTAGTACAGCATCACATCACACTCACGTCAAACACACCCATAAGATGCAGACCATACACCATTCCATTACATTACAAAGAACACTTACATCAGGAGATCATCAACTTAGAGAAAAACAACATCATAAGACGATCTCAATCAGACTTCTCATCTCCAATGGTCATAGTACGCAAAAAGGACAACACGATAAGACTCTGTGTCGACTATAGAAAGCTCAATAAAATAACTCTTCTAGATTTGGAGCCAATGGCAAACTCTGACGATCTACTGACAGAACTGACAGACGCTAGGTTCTTTACGAAGGTAGACATGACTAAAGGATACTGGCAAATAGCGGTAGACGAACAGAGCAGACATCTGACAGCATTTGCCACACCTTGGGGACTGTACGAATGGTGCAAACTTCCATTTGGGCTTGTCAATACCCCAGCCACATTCGTACGTATGACACGACTTCTTCTAGTAGATATAACTAACATAATTTACTATATAGACGACATCTGTGTTCACACAGAGACGATGACAGACCACATAAAGACATTAGAACAGACATTTGAACGCATTAGACAGCACGGACTGACGGTAAAGCCTGCGAAAGTAGACATAGCCTACCAGGAAATATCCTTCTTGGGGTACAAAATATCCAATGGCTTTGTCACGACAGACGATAACATTGTGTCCAAGATACTAAAACTCTCACTTCCGACTACGAAAAAGCAAGTCAGAAGTTTGTTGGGACTGATAAATTACTACCGGCAGTTCATTCCTGATTTTTCCGAACTGACCGAAGTATTTACTAACTTACTAACAAAATTATCACACCTGAATACCACAACGCTACCCATCGTAGGCTATGCTATTTCAAATCCCGAAACAACCAAATAATCAATTTTATCATTGCTCACTGGATTTAGGAGGCCTGGTGTTCCTTGCCAGTGAGAAGTCCTGATCGTTCGGGTCCACATCGATTGACGGACGTCAGTCGCGGCGATTGGGCAATCTTGAGCATAGCCTACGATGGGTAGCGTTGTGGTATTCAGGTGTGATAATTTGGCGTGTCCAGTGTGTGCTGCGTGGTTACACACCCGCTTCACACACGTGATCCGGGGCTTGTTTCAGGATCCGGTCAGGGATATGCACTACTGACGAGCTCAAACGAGGGCGAAACTCGAGTATAGTGCTTCCATGACGTGGATAGGCCTTAGGTTCGTGCCGGAATGCGATCGGCGTTGCCAGTAGTGGGTTGTGCTCAATATTTAAATTTCAAATCCCGAAACAACCAAATAATCAATTACTAACAAAAGATAAACCGGAGAAAATTGTAAGCAATGAATGCCTAACATTTGCATTCCGTAAAGTATTATCGTGTTTTTCTGATAATAGCTTACACAATCCCATCCTGAAATTGCCCAATCTCCATTTACCTTTCAGATTGCGTACAGACGCGAGCTCCGTGGCCATTGGAGCAGTCTTGTTGCAGGAGCATAATAACATCCTTCACCCTGTGTACTTCGTCTCCAGGAAACTGAAACCCAGAGAACGGGCTTGGTCAATACCTCAGTTGGAAGCCCTAGCTTTAGTGGTGGGTATAACTAAATTGTCCAGATTCCTTCTAGGACACCATTTCATCGTGAAATCTGACAGCAGCCCGTTGCGATTTATAAATTCAGGTGTACCTTCAAACCAGATGGTAGCGCACTGGTCTCTTAAACTCCAAGATTACAGCTTCGAGGCAGAACCATCACGATTGCCGATCTGTTGTCCCGTTGTCCGACCGACCCAGTAAGCACGAATGTCTGAGTGCAGTGTTTAAAATACACTCAGAGCAACACAGCCATCCATCAGTGAATTTTTTTTTCCATTCACAAAAAGCTGTGTAACGTCTAAAATGTGATGTGATAGGGATTACTCCCAATATATATAGTGTTCTTATTTTACTAATTAATGTAGTGATTGTCGTGTATAATTGTGTAGTGTGTGGTAGAAAGCGAACTTTATAAATTGTATATATTACGAAAGAGAACAGTGCCACATTCGCTCAAAAACTTACCGTAAGCGAACTATCCAATGTGACAGTGGTATCTTCGTTTGGAACTTTCCAGTGATATTTTAAATCCGTGTGTGAAAGTGTGACCTAAACAATGACAGCTACACCACTGCAGTCAATCGAAATCCAGAAGGTTTTACAGTGAAAACATCCAACACATGAACGATTAGAACAATGTACATTCCGTAACTACATCAGACCGGAACAAGTGTGTTCTAAAAGTTTCAACATCAGCTGGTTAGTGTTCGTGTGTACTTCCGGATTAGTTAGAAATTTAGAGCAAAATTAGCAGACGACAAATAAAAGTTTAAAAAGCTATGACGATTCTAAAAGTTTTAGGAATCAACAAGTTTGAATACACGAATTGTGTGTTTATATAGTTATGTAATGTAATCTTAGAATCATATCTTGATAAATGTATTCATACTACCGACTTTTTCTCGTGAGTATGAAGAAACGTCAAGCGATGACGCTAAGAAATAGAATAATTATTGTAAAATATTATATTTCATAAATGTTGAAGTTATTCCCCTTTCATTTATTTGTTATTACATCATTACACAAAGGGCCATAATTTGAAATGTATACTGTAATGTGTTGTATATAAATAGCCATGTTGTTGCCAGATTGTTAACACACCAGGAAGCCATCTACTGGGCATGGTAGAGTGTTACCTACATTGCAGACCAACACAAGAGCTCCTGGCCAAATGAGGTCAGGGTTTGAGCGTTTAATGCGACTTATGTAAAAGCCGTATTTCGGTCTAGCCAGATGGTTTTTGTTTCAAGAACCATATTATTACGTTTTTTTGGAGGCTGCGAGGTAGATGCTTGGAGCTGGTACTACCGATCTGACTGGGTCAATAATGCAATTGAGGTAATCAGCCATCGAGATGATGAAACCTGACAGTGTTAAAGGTTGAACACCACATGTCGTTGAATACAACTTCCATTTCTTATATGTTTCTATGGCAGATGTGTATTTCTATGTATTATGATACCAATGTATATAACAACAGAAGGGTCGACTCTGACAAGGTTAAAATATTAACCCAGTATGTACATATATTATACATGAAAGATGACATCTTTCATGAAGTTGCCGGGGGAGCATGTCAGAGTCTAGAATAGTGCAGTGATGCAGTGACATCGTTACGCCCGTCAGGCGACTTAGACCCCAGCAGGGATGCCGTAACTTCGTTACGCCGCCAGGCGAGTAGTAGTTACCTGCCTGCAAGGTTGCTGGCTGCTGACGAGACGGCCAGCGGTCAGGCAAGGACGGCGCAAGATGCACGCATGCCTCGTGAAGCCACTTCAGGTGGGAGGCAAGTTGCGAGCTATAGGCAGACAGCTCTGGGACGTCGACTCGACTGGACGCATGATGAGAGAAAGGCGTTGTGTGGTTGCTGTGCCTGAAAGTCGAGTGTCTGGACATCTTGAGAGATAGACTGTGAGCTGTATTGTGTATGTAAGTGTATTGAAGTGTAAAGTATATCTTGTAGTGATCATCGTACTGTATATGATCTGTAAATAAATCCATTGAACGTTATGTCGTTGAGTCTCAAGTCAAATCACGTTGTACTTGTACTGTCTCACATGTGTTAGGTTAGCGAGCCAGGTTTAAGACCCTGACACTCCCTATAAATTTCCCTTCCCACCCGTCCCTACACAATATATGTAAAACATGGAAGCTAAATTTAATAACACATACTAGAACAAGTCTAGACGTCTACATAAAACGTGATTTGCGGGTCTACTTACGTTATAAAATGAATTTCAGAAGACCGGGAAGTACAGAACTGTAAAGTATAGAGGTAAAACAATATCAAGTAATCTGTTCTTGTATTAACGCGATCTTGAAATAATCTTAATTCTCCCCTGGAAACCCTAAATCCCCCCCCCCCCCCCCTCCCCCCAAACCTGATGAAAATCACTGTACTAAGGTATAAAGGAACATTGCAGTTTTTTTTCCATTTCAAAGTGTAAAAAGTGCTGTTATTCTCTAGATATTTGTGCAACTTTGCACATCAACAATTTTGGTGATTTGCATATTTGCTGTGCCATACATCTCATTTGCCATATTCAACGCTAATTTATTATTGTAATGTACGTTGTAAATGCATTACCATATGCTTGACCTCTTACAAGTCGAATATCTGATAAAGAGAACTATTTCTTGGGTCCCAGGTGAGTTCGCCTTATCAGGTCTGCACTGTATACTGTATACTATAATGTCCGACATGTAGTCATGTGTTGGAATCTCCATCCACGCGGGGACTTTGAAAATACTGATACAGTCTCTCAGGTCGATTTCGCCCAAAATGTGTATCAGGAAATGTCATGCGAAGTAAAGGAGACAAGTGTGATATTGATACAATTATAAAGCTAGCAGCCGGTCTCTCTGGCCCAGGGGTTAAACGACTTTCTCCGTAATACCGTTTATACACTTAGGGTAACGCAGCGCGCGAGAATTGGTAGCGGTTTCTCGCCGCGTTGGTGACTTGCGGGATATGTGAGCCAGCCGCTCAGAAAGCAATGACAAACTTTTTTTTTTCATATCCTTTACAGGACATCGCTGTCAACAGCAACATCTTTCAGCTGTATGTTGATTTCTTGGCAAGATTACGCTCAGTAGTTTGCCATTGCTTTCTGAGCGGCCGGCTCACATACCCCGTAAGTTACCGATGCGATTCGAACCACTGCTGATTCTCACCGTCATCACGTTACCGACGCGAGTATACGAGATTACGGAGAAAAGTCATAACCTCTAAGCCACGAAGCCGGCAATGACAAACTACAGAGCGTAATCTTGCCAAGAAATCAACAGCGGTAAAATGCTGGTGTTGACAGCGATGTCCTGTAAAGGATATGCGAAAAAAACAGCTAGCAACATATACCCAGTAAGCTTCTTCTTCTTCTTCTTCTTCTTCTTCTTCTTCTTCTTCTTCTTCTTCTTCTTCTTCTTCTTCTTCTTCTTCTTCTTCTTCTTCTTCTTCTGCGTTCATCCGGAGTTTTTTTCGGACGTGATTGCGTTGTGCCTGTTTACAGCAGAGCTGCGTTCTTGCACCGTTAAACCGACACATCCGTTTTTATAGCTTGCAAAAGGGTTCTTCGTGCTTGGAGGCCAACAAAAAGTGATGGTTGTATCACGTCACAGATCCATAGCACAGACTGCTTGAGGGCAAAGTTATTTATTTATTTATTTTAGTTTATATATTCGGTATGGATAGCAGAAAATCAAAAGGATAGAGTTGATGTTGACACCAGGCTCTTTAAAGTTGGCCAACAATAATCCTTCATAGTAAAAAAATACGCTCAGCATAACCTTACCAGCTGAAACCTGTAACTTGAATTTTTCTGCTTTTTTGTGATCCAGCATGCTTCCATTGCATTCTCTCTCTTTTACTGCTCGGCTCAAAGTGGTGACACCATGATTCATCGCCTGCCACTATGCGGAAGAGAAATCCACGAACCTCCACTCTGTAACTCATCAAGTGGTTCAAACACCATCCCATGCGTTTCTCTTTTGGTGGTCGGTTAACACCCGTGGTACCCATTGTGAACACACCTTCCGATATTGCAGTTTCTTACGAACGACCTTTTTAATTGTCCCAATTGATACATCAACTTCTTTCGCTAGCGAACGTATGCTTCGACAACGGTTCATCTGTACTGCTGTATCAATTTTGGCGATGGGTTTTTCTGTTGCAACAATATGCAATTGACACGGCCGTCGAAGATCTGTCGTGAACTGACGTCCTTTCCTAAACATTCGTGCCCAGTCTGTCACTGTTGTCTTCGACACACATTTGTTACTGTACGTTGAATGTCCACTGGTCGACATCCTTCAAATGAAATAAACTGAATCACCACTCTTTGAGCTTCCTTGGACGGATTTTGGACAAACCCGGTCATTTTCTAAACGGTCAGAAACAGAACCTATGGATCATGGGACGATAAGTACGTGCTCTTTTATTCATTGGTCAGTACTTATCATATGACTATGACATGTTCATGTTTAATGCACGCAGTTACGCGCTGTGCGGCATGAACGAATTTCAAATGAACGCCCCTTATATATGTTGCGAAATCTGGACACATTTTTGAAACGAGAGCTAGAGGAATAAAACGAAAGAAGTTTCTTGATAACCTTTTGTCTCATCTCATCTCGTCTCATCTTGTTCCTCTTGCGGTGTCGAGGCAAAGTATAAACAGCGGGAGAGTACCCGCTTATGGGCTTCATGTATCGATATTCCCATGGGCTCTGCTATTCCCCCAGTTCATGGTTTACGTGATCGGCCTATTCCTCTGCTTCCATTTGGTCTGTACATCATTGCTTGTTGTGGTATACTGTTAGTTGGTAACCTAGTTTCATGGCCAAACCATTTGACTTGCTGCCTTCTAATAAAATCCAGCGCTGCCATAACCCACACTTTAGTCCTGATGTCTTCAAATCTGATTTGATCTCCTCTTGATACATTGAGTATTCTTCTTATTTCTGTTGTTGCGATTTTTCTTTTCTCTTTTACTGTCAGTGTCCAGATTTGGCATTGGTAGCATAGAGTTCGTAGGAAGATTGTGTTGTTAAGTGCTTTCTTAGTATACTTCTTAGTTTTTCTACGAGTTGAGTTGAGGTAAGAACCGACATCACTGCAATCAAGACATTCCCATACGCGCTCCGTCCCCTCGTTCAACAGCCAGCGAAGAGTGACATTACTAATCGATCCCACTGCTATCTGATTTACATTTCTCCTGGTTTTCCCTCTCAGTTTTGAGACTCTTCCAGAACCCCTGCCGATACCTCGCAATCTCATTCTTTCCACATACGGGTTCTCAATCTGTTCCCCCGCTTTCTCCACCTGGTCCCACAAGCTCACGACCACCTCCCCTTTGTCCATAGGCAATCCACCACCAAGAGGTACACGCTCTGCCAGCCTATCAGCCTGTTTATTCCCCCCGCACCCCCGCATGGCCAGGGCAAAATATCCATACAATTCTCACAATCTGTGACCTTTGAAGCGACGATAGCCATTCCACACGAAATATTCCTTTTTCCACCTTACTAAGCATACTCTTTGAATCAGTAATGAATACAATGTATGTTGCAGTAGTCTCCTGCAACCAACGGAAAGCCGCTGTTACTGCTTCCACCTTCATTCTCATGCTGGAGGTCGTAGTATCATAAGCCATACTCTCCTTTTTCAAGACTCGTCCATTAACCTTTTGCAATAAAACCCCCAACCACTACGTCTGATTCTCATGACTGACCCATCGGTGTAGACGACAATGTTACCTTGATGTGTATTACTCTGGGTCAGTTGTTGCACTTCAAATTCAGTGCGACCTGCTGCCCATTCTCTGCACTCAGGACCCAGTGTTACTATTACATTGTGCCAGTCCATCATGTCTTCCCGTACTTTAACCCACTCTTTTTCACGATTTTGATCACACACCTGACGTATAGATAGTTCAGCCTGTGCTATCCAGGACCTATCTCGTCTTAGTCTATGACCCTTGACCATATCCATGGCTTCATGCAGGGGCTGATCCCTATCTGCAGCACTCTCAGGTACTATTTGGCCTGAAGAACCCTATGCTTCTCCGTCTTTGTTGTTAACTCCAGGATATGCCTCCTGCATATAATTGGCGCGTTCTCTGTGCACACCAGGATTACCCGCATGGCAGCATTCTGTATACGCTCCAACCTTTTAAGCTGGCTCTTTGATACTGTCAGCAGCCACAAACCATATTCAATGACAGAAATTATTAACTGCTGAAAGAGCATGTAAAGCACCCTCTGATCTACCCCGGTTGCTGTCATCGCCCGCAATGCAATAAGTCCCCTACCAGCCTTCACCACTAAAGTCTCCACATGATCCTTAAAAGACAATCACCTGTCAAAGGTGATACCCAAGTACTTCAATTTACTCTCTCTGCTAAGCGGACATCCATTCAACATAAAATACCTGGGATATCTGCCTTGACAATCCGGTTATCCAGGGAGTACCACACAACCGATGCCTTGTCTGGGTGTATAATGACCCCTGCGTCTCTTCACCACTCCGCCACCCTTCTTACCACAACCTGTATGTCTTCCACCAAACTGGCCCTGTCTCTGCCCTGTCTGTATACCAGCACATAATCTGCAAATGTGAAGATTCTACCTACACCTGATATCTCAATAGCTGCGATTTTGCTTGTGCAGACATTATGGGAGTTTTTCTCCTAGCAATGTGAAAATCCCCCCGCCGGATTGCTAGGCCAGTCGCAGGTATAGGACAAAAGATCTGACCAAGGCGCATTAAACAGTTAGTGCTAAACCCATATTTGTTATAGGCCAAGCGGCACTCTGTGGGTGATGTGGTCAGTATCCCAGGAGCAAGCAATGGCAAACTACTGAGCGTAATCTTGCCAAGAAATCAACATACAGCTAAAAGATGCTGATGTTGACAGCGATATCCTGTAAAGGATATGCAAAACATTTATTTATTACCCTGATACGGGTTCAAACCCATGACCACGGGGCCAGCACATGATGATCACATGAATAACATATAGCAGACAGCGACGGCTACGAAGATTTTGTCTTAAGCTTGAATGTATCTGATACACGAGAAGCTAAGAAATGGAATAAAAATTCCATAATTTTAATATCGAAATATAGATTGAGCCTGTAGTTTCGTTGACACTGAACACAGTCAACACCCTAATTAGAAAATAAATCGTATTTGCTGGATTCCGCATAGACAGATATATATCTCGTGTTACATTACTCGCCGACGAAATTTATTGGCTGTAAACTCGGACAGAGTGTCGTTACGGTTTATTTCCCGTAATCATGTGACCCCCTCCAGGAACCCCCCCAAAATAACAATAACGTTGTACCCAAATGTTTAAGATCTATGTTGATTCTCTCTGAATGCCGATTCAAATAGGCCAAAGTGCCTTTAAGTTCAAAACGAGTAGAACCCTTGCGGGTTCAAAATTTTTGGGAGCCGCGGTAGTGCAGTGGCGGGCCCTTTTTGTTTTACAGGCCGTGTTTTTTCGAATCTCGTTCGAGGCAGATATTATTTAATTGATTTTGGGTTCCCTAAACGATCCGCTTTAAATTTGGGAAGCAAAAAAATTTACTGGGAAAAAAAAAGCGACGGGGCGTGTTATTTACCTCGTCATCCAGAGAGTGGTCGAATGGTCTTACAAAATGAAGCTTGCACCTTACAATCATAGGTGCACGGCGTAAAAAGGGGGCCCCCTTATGTTCACATTTGTGAAGAAAGAAAACTTTTTTAGAAATGGCAAACTTAAGCAACATCATCATGTAGCAGTTTAAAAACTAGAACGTGGCTCTCATCACGGAGCCCCAAAAAAAGCCACTTAGTCTCTGGCCAATCTCCCGCCTCATACACCCTTACGCCCCCCAGTCTCTGGCCATCTCCCGCCTCATACACCCTTACGCCCCCCCCGTCTCTGGCCAATCCCCCGCCCCCCCATAACACCCTTACCTCACCCATCTCTGGCCAATCTCCCGCCTCATACACCCTTACACCCACCCAGTCTCTGGCCAATCTCCCGCCTCATACATCCTTACGCCCACCCAGTCTCTGGCCAATCTCCCGCCTCATGCACCCTCATGCCCAAGTTTTGTGCCATGTCAGTGTCCTTTGTGCTGGTGGAAGGAAGTCTGCCTCTTCTTCAATGAATCACGCCGTCCCCATTCTATGTTCTTTCCTTCTTCAATGAATCATGCCGTCCATCTATATTCTTTCTATTGTGACATTTTACATAGCCACATTTCCAAGACCTTTTATGAGCCAGCTTTCTTCCATCTTCAGATCTTGTAGAATTTCAGTAGGTTTTCATTTCTTCAAACAGGGCAATTAAAAAAAATTTTATGTAACAGTTAGCTAAAATCCTCCATTTTTTTCTTGAGTGATTGCGAAAAAATTAATTGGGACACTAGTCTGATGTTTCACCGGCTACACTAAAAAAACTGCCCTTTTTTTAATGGCATAATGATTGAATTAATGGGTTGAATGTGGTAGAAACCCCATTACCACCCCATGATTTTTGATATTTTTTTAATATTGAAAGACAGTCAAAGGGATTATTGTAGACTTTGAAGCAAGTATGATGATCTGTATTATAATTCATTTATCAAAGATTACTCTCATGCTCAAGATATGGTACTTGGCTCCTGTGCCCAGTATGAAAACCCGCTGGGACTTTCTGGGAAATTTATATCTTTAAAAAAAAAGTTCCCGTTGCAATCTCCTGCTAGACGGATGCTTGTAGAGAGTTGCCAGATAACCGAGGTCGAATGAGAAATAATGTTATAAGACAGTCAGTGGGATCAACACCTTGTACCACATATATTGAAAGGGAGAAGATCAAATGGTTCGGCCATCTCGTTAGAATGCAACACCATCAACTACCAGTCCTAGTGCTAAATTAAAGAAGATCTCATACAAAAGCAAGAGGACCCAAGAGAAGAAAAACCATGACCGCTAGCACTTATAGAGTGACAGAAGAAGTTGATAAGACACGAATCAATGTTTGGCATTTCTAGCAGAACAATTGTATCAATATACCGTTTGCATAGCCATATAGCACAGGGCATAACTGGTATTGGTTATAATTGGATTAATCACAACGGTTCATATAATTATAAACTGTGCAGATAGGTGCGACTGACTTAATATAGAGTTCATTTTACGTTCATATAATGCTAAATAAGCACATACAGAAACGTGTGCTGTAATGACAGACATAGCCTATGTGCGACCGGGGAGCTTAGGGGAAGCAAAGCATATTATTATTTTAACCTACCCTGCATGTCGTCATTGGCAACCAAGGAGGGTTGACGCAGACTTAAATTTCTCCATCCCGAGAAAAACCCTTGCTGCAAAATCAATCAATCATAAACAAGTATACGGAAAAGGAAACAAAAGGCACTCTGGCAAAAATACTGAAAGGAGGCCCTTTCGCCTAGAAGACATATGAACGCTATGAGGAGAAATCTGTCAGAAGTCTCATCATCGACCTACATTCTTTCACCAAGGAAGAATAAAATCAATCTGCACCTGGAAAGTTTTGAATAATGTACGAATAGCGAAAAACCCTTTATTAAAGCTTAGAATTTTTTCAAATACGCTGAACAGGATGGAAAGGAATAGACCAAAAAGAAAAAAAAGAAGTTACAAACACAGGTTAAACGGTGCTGTTCTCAAATAAAGCAATATGCCCCTAATAGTGAAGTGACAGAAGCAGCACTACTTGGGTATGAAGCAGTGAAGTCTAGAACAGTTATAGCAACATTTAGAACCACGACAAATTAAGTAGACATGACTGTGATCCAGTGATACGCACAACAAATTATAAGGATGAAAGATTTATGTTGGAATTTGCATGCAGCTTCAAAGTGCTACAGGTAGATAATGAAATGGCAAGACCAAATTGATGATGGGTGACTGAGAGTATCTGATAATACGAGTTATGAAAAATTTACAGAGAAACTCAGGGTAGAGACTAAAACAGAGAATTATTCATAAATTTTTTCCGCAGTGAGAAACAACAACAACAACAACAACAATAACAACAACAACAACAACAACAACAACAACAAACAACAACAACAACAACAACACCACCACCACCAACAACAACAACAACAACAACAACAACAACATTTGTTGTAACGAATGAGTTGTTCTGGTGAAATACACTCGTAATAAACACAGCAGGTTTGATCTAATTTATACTACACATTTGATCAAATAAGTAGAGTATAATAGATATCCAAATCTTATATATAAAAGAGACTGTCTGTATGTATGTATGTCTGAATGTATTTTATGCGTTCGCGAACGGTCCATCCGATTGAGATGAAATTTTCTACACGTCTTCCTCTCATTCCCGCGCTGCCAACTGTCATATTTATTTTAGAGTACAAACAGTTATTTACTTAATATTATTTAATATTTAATTTACATTATAATGTATATATAGCGAGGGGACATAACTTCTAATAGCATTGCTATATATGTAAAATTGCTGCATATTTCTCAAATAGGTGGACCTTTTCGTTGCAGGTATCTACAGGCATATACGTTATAATCCTCCTCCCCTCCCTTCCTCCTCCTACCCTATTCCTCCTCCTCTGCTCCCTCTCCCTCCTCCTCCTCCTTCATCCTCCTCCCTCCTTCCCCTCCTCCCTCCTCCATGCTCTGCTCCTCCCTCCTCTTCTGCCCTCCTCCTCCCTTCTCCTCCTCCCTCATCCTCCTCCTCCTCCTACCCCTTCGTCCCTTTTCCTCCCTCATCCTCCTCCCTTCTCCCCTTCATCCACCCTCCTCCTCTTACCTTCTCCTCCTCCCTCCTCCTCCCTCCTCCTCCCTCCTCCTCCCTTCTCCTCCTCCCTCCTCATCCTTCTCCTCCCTCTTCCTTCTCCCTCTACCTCCTCCCTCCTCCTCCCACCTCCTTCTCCCTCCGCCTCATCGCTCCTCCTCCCTCCTCCTCCCTCCTCTTTCTCCCTCCTCCTCCCTCCTCCGCCCTTACCCCTCCCCCCTCCTCCTCCCCTCTCCTCCTCCTCCCTTCCCCTCCTCACTCCTGCTCCTCCCTCCTCCTCCCTCCTCCTCCCTCCCCTCCTACCTCCTCCTAACCCCCTCCTCCTCCCTCCTACCCTCCCCCTCCCTCTTCCTCCCCCTCCCTCCTCCCTCCTCCCCCCTCCTCCTCCTTCTTCCCTCTCCCCCCTCCTTCTACTCCTCCTCCCCTCCTCCGCCTCCCCCCCCTCCCCCCCCTCCTAATCTCTCCCCTCCCTCCTACTCCTCCTCGTGTCTCCTCCTTCTCCCTCCTCCTCCCTCCTCCTCCCACCACCACCCTCCTCCTCCCTTCTCCTCTTCCCTCCTCCTCCCTCCCCTCCTCCCTCCTCCTCCTGTCTCCTCCTCCTTCATCCTCCTCCTCCCTCCGCCGAATATGAATTAAATGATATGCTCCCCACCAGGGGCTGGGCGAAGCCGGCCGGGTCGTATTTTTTGGGAACGGGAACGGGAGCAGGGCCCGAATATGAAATAAATGAAACGCTCCATTTACCCAAGTTAATTGTTGGGGGAAGATGTAAAGATCTTTCAAGTGCTCTGTCTAATAATAGACAGACAGACAGTAGATAGTCGAGAACGGGAACGGGAGCTTATATGAATTAAATTAGATGCTCCCCACCAGGGGCTGGGCGAAGCCGGGTCAGACAGACAGACAGACAGACAGACAGACAGACAGACAGACAGACAGATAGTCGGGAACGGGAACTTATATGACTACTTATATGAATTAAATGAGATGATCCCCATCAGGGTCTGGGCGAAGCCGCGCCGGGTCAGACAGACAGACAGACAGACAGACAGACAGATAGATAGATAGTCGGGAACGGGAACGGGAGCTTATATGACTACTTATATGAATTAAATGAGATGCTCCCCACCAGGGTCTGGGCGAAGCCGCGCCGTGTCAGCTAGTGTTCTATAAATTTTACCAGCACTGTTTGTGCTTATGATAATGTCCACAGGAATAGTCTATAGAATGCTATGCAGGAAGTTGGAATACCAAGAAAGTTAATCAACATGACCAGACTATGCATGGAAGATACTTATAATATAGTAACATATAAAGGCAGGAAATCAGAACCTTTCCAAATAATATCTGGCTTGAAACAGGGTGATGCATTATCGCCGCTCATTTTCAATCTGGCTCTAGAGAAATTTGTAAGGAAGGTAAAGGAGGAATATGCTATTGGAGGAACATCCAAACTGCTTGGTTATGCAGATGATATAGATATTATAGGGGAAAATGAACAAAAGACAGCGGAAATATTGACTCACTTAAAGGACAAAGCTCAACAAATGGGGCTGGTTATCAACCAAGATAAGACAGAATATATGGTAATTTCAAGAGAAGGAACGGCTAAAATAAAAACTCTGGCCACATAGAAGTAGATAATATGACTATTAAAAGAACGGAAACATACAAATACCTGGGTACAATCATCAACTGCTCCAACATAATAAGGGAAGAAATACAAGCTAGAATCAACTCTGGAAATAAGATATACTATGCACTACAACATCTACTAAAATCAAATGCGCTATCTCGTAACACCAAAATCACAATATACAAAACACTGATCAGACCAGTTGTGCTTTATGGCTCTGAAACCTGGAGTACAACGAAAGGAGACGAAGCCTTGTTACAGACCTTTGAGAACAAAGTCTTAAGACGCATCTTTGGGCCCATTAGGGATACACACAGGGGAGAGTGGAAAAGAAGAAGTAACAAAGACATTTATGATCTGTTTAAGTCCCCGCTAATCACTGGTATCATGAAGGCTAATAGACTGCAATGGCTGGGGCATATAGAAAGAATGGAAGATAATAGGGAAACAAAACTCGCTTACACTGAGGAAATAAATAACCGTAGACCCCGAGGTAGACAAAGAAGACGGTGGAGAGATAACATACATACAGACCTACAAGCAATCGGAATCAACGACTGGCAAGAGAAAGTCAACCAGAGAGACGAATGGAGACGGCTTTTATCTGCAGCAAAGAACCCCATTGGCTCGGAATGCTGAAGAAGAAGAAGAAGAAGAAGAAGAAGAAGAAGAAGAAGAAGAAGAAGAAGAAGAAGAAGAAGACTGTATGTGTTTGACATTTTGCGCCACAAATATTATACACGCCTTAATCTTATATGGGAGAAGTGCTTTGGTTTTGTCTACGCAAATCTTAGCAATATTTTTAATGTCTTGTGTTTCCGTGACCCTTTACGGTATATTTCTCCTTATTCAGGAAACGAATAAATGTCCGATACTATTAGCGAATGCTGTCCGTAAGTGTATATCGTATGACGTTTGTTCTTGGGTGTAAATGTAACGATGTTTATTAGTTTATCAACATTTTATGAACATTATCTCTCGGAAAGAAACTGCTCTTTTGTATTTCTAACCATGGCATTTTAGAATAGACTTTCAAAAACATCACTGCCAAATGTTGTATGGCAGAACCTTCTGAGTGGACTTAGCTGAAATTTTGCTTTACATTGTAGAAATTACATTGTAAACAGAGATTATGGTCATCTTAAAGAAGAAAGAACTAACATAATGTAACATAAAAACCATTGTGGATGTTCTAAAATAGGTGAATCGGGACAACTATCTTGCAAATGTGTTTGTGACATATTTCTACAGCTCACGTAAACATGTGCAGTAAAAATGTTTTGCAGTATTTTAGCGGACCCGCCAAAGAAGTTGAAAATGAACTGCGCTAACAATATCATGGACACGGTCGGATGTGGGTTCGACACCTGGGTCCGTCTCTTGAAAGATTGGCTGCCTGTTCTTCCATGTTCTCAGGCCTACAACATGTGATGGGGCTATCACAACACAGACCCCAAGCAGGCAACTGTATTAGAGCAGTGTATTGTGTGTAGTGTCCTGCATCTGACACATCTTTAGTTCTTTAGTGAAGTTCACAGATTGTTAAGAGTGCCCGGTAGGGTTGTCTTTGGCCATGGCTACACAAAAGTGAATTATTTGATTTGCAGTTGAGAAGAAATGACTTGGAGAACTTGGTGACGACTGCAAGATCGAAGGGAAGAGACCAAAGGGAAGACCGAGAAGTAAATACCTGGATGGCTTGGCTACGTGGCATGGTCGAGACAGGAACACGGAGCTGATCCACGACTCTGGTCATCGAGTGAGATGGCAGAACATGACCACCCACGCTTATCGGCATGGCACATGATGGATGGATGGATGGAGTTGAACAATAGATTAAAGTAATGATGGCATTTCACAGACACTTTGTAACCCCTGTCAAACACAGAATACCACATCAAAGGACATTGGGAAAAGGGGGATTGTCGTAGAGGACAAAACCGTTAATATAATTTTAACAAATGTTTCCATACATTCTGACCGCGGTGGTATAGGGGTTACTATGCCTGCCTCCTAGGATAGTGACACAGGTTCAAAGCCCCAGCAATGACAGGATTATGTATTTCTTCGGACCAATGCGGCTGTGGGGTCGATCCACTCTAACGACATATGTGCTAGGCAATTATCAGCAATTGCCCACATGTGTCTGGGAAAGAAAGGCGTCGGTGAAGGGAATTGTCCTATAACCTCGTTTTGCCATGACTTAGAATCTGATAAGGCCTAAAACTTCACATCCCGAACGTTGTATCGGTTATTGGATAGGTTTTGTCTTTACAAACCGATCAATCGATATATCGGATTCTCAACCGAAGAGTGAATGAAAGCCGAGGTAAGAAGCCATATATTGTTTGATTTACTTGCTATCTGAAAATTGAAATTGTTTAACTGACGATAGACACATGTTTCTTTTAACTAATAAACATTTAACTGACATATTTAAATATTTTCCCGAAAGTTTCTATAAATCGCATACTGTTTTGGAAGTTTTAAAAAATCTATGAATGATAAATTAAAATGGTTCCGATT
>JACEFZ010028231.1:150000-176609 GCA_014155875.1 Cepaea nemoralis
AAAACAAAAGAGCTGCATAAGGTCATATGGAAACAGCCATGATCCAGCTATTGGTATCAGCAGGACTTCATCATCACACGGAGACAACATCTGAAATAAACATTATTAACTCGAAGTTACCACACACTGTGATACTGATCATTCTTTGCTTGTTGCCAGATTTAGACTGATACCGAATCTACACAGTTAAACACAAACCTAGCCCAGGAATAATGTTATTAACACCAAAGATACTGATAAGTGCTCTGAGTTCCCAGAGCGACTTGAAGACACTTTTACTGACACATTAGAAATGTGTACAGCAAGTGAAAAGTGGGGTAAACGTAATGTAACAGGAGGAAGAATATAAAGGACAGGAAGATATAATTTCCTATACTTAGGTGCTCAAAGGTGAAGAAGCGCAATACTGGCTTCTAGTGGGCCAGAGAAGTAAAGGATAATAAGAAGAAACTTCAGGACCTAGCAGGGAACTATGCCTTAGTGCATATTCCAGAAAACAGATCACTGATATGGGCTGAACCAACATTAATGAATGGAAGAAATAATGTTTAACATCACTTGAATTGCAAAGACTAAACATAGCACATCATTAACAACAAGGACTAGACAAACAAGATTAGAACAATATGCAAGAGTCTTTATTTTGTTCAATCCTGTAGCACATATTCTAAACTGTGCGGATACAAAGGTATGTCTTATAGGCTAGACAATCAACACTTCATATCACGTACAACATTATAGGTAGTCTGCCGCATATAGCCAGACCTCTGCCAGGTGTGGCCAAGCCTACAGGGTGCTCTTAAAATCCTGCTGCGATACCTATTCAGCCGGCTGACCAGGACCCAACAACAGAGAGACCGTTACTTGGGGAACAACAAGAACACAACTCTAAATCTGGGGATGAGCCTTACAATGCGGAGACGGGACTTAACCATCCTGAGACACGCAACACAACACTATGGATCCCTGTAGTTCACAGCGGAAATCAGTGGACCGAGCTCCAGATATTACCAAACCCCTGTGCCTCAGCCAAATCCAATATTGTGCCTAATGCCGCCAGTGAAAGTCACGTCCCCAAACTGACCGGGACACAATACAGGACCACCACTTCAAAAATAGAAGTCTAAACATGAGCATGAAAAGCTCAAACGAATCAAACTAAAAACTGTAGCCTTAACCATGCAATCACAAACGAAGATATGAAAAACTCGACTATTGGATCAGTTTGGAGGGGAAGCGCGAAAAATGGGAGGTAAAGGAAAATGGGACGTGAAGAAACATGGGGGTAAGAGAAAAACCCAGTAATGTTCCCTCCTATGATTGAGGAGTCACATCCTGAAACAAAAGAAAAACAACATAAACATATTTAACTTTATAAAACAAATGCATAAGAATTACTAATGTACATATACATTACCATGCTGTTCATTCAGACACAGCCTACCACATGATTCACACTGGCCAGGTTAAGCCCTGCGCCAGCAAGATGGAGGACAGCTGGACATCACATCTCAGCATTCGTTAGATTTATTGATCTCGAACAACACATCTCTGTAATGACAGTCATGAAGTGACAGGACAACATCATGATGTATGTGACAGCCAGGACACAACAGCCTGTCAGATACTGTATACACTGCATCAACAAGAGAAGATTGTTTGAACCTGCACACATAATACATATGTAGCTACTTAATGGCAACAACAAGAACAACCACACCCACACCGACTGTGGATCAGACATATGCTGTGCCTGATTCAATGGAATTACCAACACAACAAAATTTCTCATACACATAGGATTCAAACAGAGGCACGATATTAAACCCACAGACCACATCCAAAAATGCAAATCACCCCTCCACATGCTCATAATGTACTATCTACTTGGCACCAATGCCGCTATCATTCAATGGTACTGGTGCGATATACATGATTAAATACATGATGTGGATAACAAATGACATTTGAAATGCAATCACAACAATCCATTATCTATGTACCCAGAACAATGCTGCTGCTTCTGGCGGCATAATCACCTGATTTATCCCATTTTAAGTGAACCCAGCTGGCCATCATTTACAACATACCATCAACACATATGCCTCTTCAATTAGAGGTGAATACCCCTTATAGGACTCTCTTATTTCAGCTGAAACACCTAATCTTGGCTGTGGTTACATTTTATTTCTGTCGTCTGCTAATTTATGCAGCGGCCATTGTAGGTCAATCTATTAATAATAGCTCTGCGTGCGCACCTGGTGAGGTCATCAGCCGGCTTGCACTTCTCAACAAGAGAGCTTTCTGTTCCCTACAGAACCCAAACAGTATCACACCATTTATCCCCTAATTTCAGAGCTTTTGTAGCTATTTGTTACCAAAACCTTAAACAACTATTAAATACATGACTTGCTATAACTCTGATCACCTTACTTTGCCTAGAAAAAGTGACCAAATCAATGTTGCCAACCTACCCTCTAGCATTTTTCAGGGATTTTACGAATCAGTCCTTGGTACTTCTGACTGGATCATTATGCTTTGCTGTATTCATTATCGTTCTTTCTCAGCTTCACGATCCATCTCCAATGTCTTAACCTTCAAATTACCTTCAAGTTCCTTGTCTTTCAAAGTGCTTCGGCTGCAAGCTTCTCTTTCTCAAATGCTAGTGCCTTTCCTTCATTTCCGTCTCTGCCGCTAACTGCCTTATTTCATCTCTTTTTCTAATGCTAATTTTTCTTTTTCAGCTGCTATTCTCTCCTTTCAATGCAATTCTTTATCTTTTATCGCCATTCCTGATCGGACTTCTGAAATGCAATCTCTTTTTCCTTGCTTTCTTCTCTGCTGCTAACTTTTCCTGTCTTTTTTCTCTTTCACGTGCTGCTTGTAGCTTTTCCTCCTTCTGTTGCATTTGGAAATTTTTGAATTCCTGTTTCGCCCATGTCCTAAGCTCGAGACAATGAACCAGACTTCTTCCCCATATTCTAAGTCTTTGTGACGTAACACATATCTACCCTCATAAAGAAAATAACACTGACTAACGATACACAGGTAACTAACGTATAACTACTACAACACACAACTAGTACTGACAAAAGTGAGATCGCCACAAAAGAAATTCGTAACGAGCTGACGAACGTAGTACGAAACGTATCTCTATGCTATATAATGCTTTTACTTAGCAACGAGATAGCCCACCAACCATCCGCTTCATCAATGAAACGACGAATCGGCCATCGATAAAATGATTTGTATAGTACGTATATACCCAATCAAACAACAGTCAACATAACTATCAATAAATTATGCTGGCCTTATGTCCTTATGTTGAAGTGATACGTAGACAATAAAACGAAGTGGGTTGGTATCTGACAATTATAGATACCAACGGTGGCTTGATGTAGGTATGTATTGACTATGCGTGAAAATGACCTATGTCCTGATGTCCGTGTACATGAAGATGAGTATCCGTCTTGTGGAGTAAGAATCGTGTGTGCTGATTTCCTGAACCTGAGGCAGTACCGAATATATAGTTTCGGTATTAAAATGTGACACCGTGGCAACGCGCCCGCTGTGTCGGACGAATTATACACTAACCGGGTCGGTGTCACTGGTTAAGGTGTGGACCTTACGACGATAAATCGGGCTGCTCAGTCTGCATGGTGGTGAAATGTAGCACGATTCCTACTAATGATCTCATGTGTAAGCTTGCGTAAACGTCCATATGTGTCAAGTCTTTAAGATGATGTCCTATCCCGTCCGGGACAATGTCCGATAGTGTGCTGGCGTTCGCTTAAAAGTGTCGGTCGAAATGTAGATACATCTTCATGAAGGATCCGGTGAACAAAGTCCAAATGCGTGTCTCAATAAAATCCAGATTTCCATGAGAATGATGATGATGGAAGGAAATGTCGATGGAGGTCAAGTCTATACTGTTCCACATCATATTGGCATTTAAGTTCATATCCATTTCTATCTCAATATATAATCAATAGCATCTATAATGTCCAGATAAACGGTAAATTCCTGTCTATATGTAGATGGCTGAGTGGACTAGTATGTAAACTCAGTATGTATGCGTTTTGTACTGTGAAAAGATCTTAAGCATGATCAGGATACAGTGTAGGCTTGATATGACGTCAAGCAGTTCGATGAGAATTTCGTGGAGGGAAGTGTTCCCGTGAAGCTAAGACTCTCCTCTGTTGTGTGTATACATTGGTGTCAAGACTATTCAAAAATTGCTGTCGCATAAGTGTAAATGTACGTCTTACCTGTCAATCGGATGCTTGGTTGCAGATACAGTATAATCATCCAGTACACGAATAAGCACAGATATATGGGTCTTAGTCAGATATGACTGAGCTACCGTATGACAGTAGACGGTACTACCTGCTTTTCTGTCAGCGCCGAATGTTGGGCGGCGCTTACCAAACCCGACACCCCACATTGTGCCAACGGCTTCGGGCGGAAGAGCGCAATTGGGAGGGTACTAGCCTTATCCTGGTGCGAGGAAATGCAACCCAAAGACAAAATAAGTCATGGCAGGGTAGACCAGGCCCTAAGCCTTGGTTGACAGCTGGTCTAGGATCGAAGCTCCTACAGGCAGACAGTTAGAGCATTGCTTTGCTGATCCGGCAGCTTCTGCAGCTTGTCTTGTTCCAGATGTATAAGTGTTAACTTTCCTCTGGAGTGAACTAGTCAGGCCGAGAGAGGGATCATGCTGCATGGGCAACACATGGTTTCTATATTTTAGCCCAGGCTTTGTGCTATGGAGAGGCAATAACTCCATCCCTGTCTTAACCGGTCTCGGAATCAAAGCGAGAGGCAACTGTTACGGGTTATAAGTCCTTGTCAGTTGGCGTAGACATGGGGCGCAACGCGTTGCCTCTGACGGTGGGAGACACCTACAGGTGTCACTGATCAGCTACCGCCCGCCTCAAGCTGGGCAGCCCCCGGCCAATTGGGTGCTGATCCGCCACAGCCTGCCTGCTTCAATGGGTGCTTGGGGCTAGGACAAAATCTGAATCGCAGGCTGTAAAACCAATGCACCAGGTACTAATAAAAAGAATAATAGAAACCTCAAGCTACGGCTTGCAACCTGGAACGTGAGAACCATGTGTCCAGGATTTTCCACTGACTTGACAAATATTGACGATGTGAGAAAAACGGCTGTGATTGATGCTGAACTCAATCGTCTTAACATTGATATTGCTGGCCTGCAGGAGACTCGCCTCGCTGAGGAAGGGTCACTCAGGGAAAACAATTACACCTTTTTTTGGAAGGGAAGAGGGCAGGCAGAAAAAAGGCAACACGGTGTGGGCTTTGCAGTGAAGAATTCACTACTGGGAATGATTGATATCCCAGCTGGAGGTAATGAAAGATTATTATCACTGCGCTTGGCAACCTCTTGTGGATTTGCCACCATTCTCACTGCATATGCACCGACACTCACTTCCTCTGATGATGTGAAGGATACGTTCTATGAGCAGCTAGACTCTGCGATCAAGGCAGTTCCAAAATCCGACTACATTTATATGCTCGGTGATTTCAATGCTCGTGTGGGCAAGGACTCGAGTTCATGGCAGTGTGCCTTGGAAAATACAACATCGGTCGCATGAATGATAATGGGCAAAGGCTGCTGGAGCATTGCACTAGAAATGACCTATGTATTACAAACTCCTTTTTTAAAACAAAAGAGATGCATAAGGTCACATGGAAACATCCAAGATCCGGCCATTGGCATCAGCTGGACTTCATTATCACACGGAGACAACATCTGAACCATACATCATTAACTCGAAGTTACCACAGTGCTGACTGTGATACAGATCATTCTTTGGTTGTTGCAAGGGTTAGACTGAGACCAAAGAGAATCTACACAGCTAAACACAAGTCTAGCCCCAGGATTAATATTATTAACACTCACGATCCTGGAAAGTGCTTTGAATTTCAACAGCAACTTGAAGACGCTTTCAATGATACATCAGAAAATTGTATAGTAAATGATAAATGGAGTAAACTTAAGGAAACTATTTATAAAACAGCGGTAGGGGTTTACGGCACTGTGGATCATAAGAGGCAGGACTGGTTTGCGGCAAACAGCCAGATACTGCAGCCCTTGATTGATAAAAGAAGATAGCTCTCTTAAGAAACAAGGAAAGACCAACGCGTAACACTCTGAGTGAGCTGAAGCAAGCGAGGAAGGATGTACAAAAGGCTGCCAGGCAGTGTGCGAATGACTATTGGATCAAGTTATGTGAGTCCATTCAAATCGCAAGTGATAAGGGAAACATCAGAAGCATGTATGAAGGGATAAAGAAAGCCTGTGGTCCAATGATCAAAAGAAGTGCACCGCTGAAAACCTTGACTGGAGAAATCATCACTGATAAGAAACAGCAGATGGATAGATGGGTCGAGCACTATTTAGAGCTTTACTCAAGTGAGACCAAGCTGGCGGATGATGCCCTCAACGCCATAGAGGCCCTGCCAACTCTTGACCACCTGGACACACTTCCCACTATAACAGAAGTTAAGTGTGCTATAAATGAGCTTGCATCTGGCAAGGCTCCAGGTAAGGATGGGATTCCAATAGAGGTGATCAGGAGTGGGCAAGACATCCTCGCTCTACAGATCCACCAGCTAATAGAGCTATGCTGGCGAGAAGGACAAGTCCCACAGGATTTCAAAGATTCAAACATCATAACGCTGTACAAGAACAAGGGAGATCGGAGCGACTGCAACAACTATAGGGGTATCTCACTTCTGTGTATTGTTGGGAAAGTATTTGCCAGAATTGTCCTGCGCAGACTTCAAGTCCTGGGAGATCAAGTCTACCCCGAATCACAGTGCGGCTTCCGTCAGAACCGGTCTACCATTGATATGATATTCTCATTGCGACAGATGCAAGAAAAATGCCGGGAACAAAATCAGCCACTGTTTATTGCCTTCATCGACCTCACAAAGGCATTCGATTTGGTCAGTCGTGAGGGTCTGTTCAAAGCACTAAAGAAGATTGGCTGTCCACCAACTCTTCTGTCCATTGTGGAATCGTTCCACACAGGCATGAAGGGTATAATCAAGTTTGATGGCTCAACTTCAGAAGAGTTTGAAATCAAGAGTGGAGTTAAGCAAGGTTGTGTACTAGCCCCCACCCTCTTTGGGATATACTTTTCACTTCTACTGAAATATGCCTTTCGTGATCAGGATGACGGTATATACATTCACTCACGCTCAGATGGTGGCCTCTATAATGCTCAGAGATTGAAGGCCAAGACCAAAATTAGCAGGGTACTAATCAGAGAGTTGCTTTTTGCGGATGATGCTGCGATTACGACCCACTCTGAGGAAGAATTACAACATCTACTATCTGCATTCTCCAATGCTTGTTCTGAATTTGGTTTAACAATTAACAAAAAGAAGACACAGATTATGTCACAAGGTGCACATGGTGTACCATCAATCTTTATTGACGACGCCGAACTGGAGATAGTAGACCATTTTACATATCTAGGATCAGAGGTAAATAGCAAATTATCCCTCGATCAGGAAATCAACATCAGGATTGGCAAGGCAGCAACAACAATGAACATGTTAGCAAAAAGAGTCTGGGAGAACAGGATGCTTACTGCCAAAACAAAAGTCCTCGTCTACCAAGCCTGTGTCCTTAGTACTCTTCTTTATGGCAGTGAAACCTGGACAACTTACTCACGCCAAGAGAAACGTTTAAACAGCTTTCATATGCGGTGTCTGCGAAGAATACTTGGTATTAAGTGGCAAGACAAAATCACAAATACTGAAGTATTGGAAAGATCAGGTTGTGTGACGGTGTATTCCATGCTCAGTCTTCGTAGACTTAGATGGATAGGACACGTTAGGAGGATGGATGATGGTAGAATACCAAAGGACATCTTTTTTGGTGAATTACAGACGGGTAGGAGATCTCAGGGTCGGCCTCTACTACGATACAAAGATGTGTGTAAGCGGGACATGATTGATACAGGCATTGATAATGCACAATTGGGAGCACGTCGCCGCTGAACGTGTTGCATGGAGGGCAACTATCAGAAATGGAATAAAGACAAAGGAGAAAATGATTGCAGATAAAGCACACACAGAGCGTGAGAGACGTAAGATGGTGCAAAATGGTGGAAATGACCATGTTTTCACATGCACCTACTGTGGCAAACATTTGCAGCAAGAATTGGCCTTACCAGCCACACTCGCCACCGCCATGGATCGTAGTTATTGCCATATGACAGTTATTAAGCCTTTTTGAAGCACAATGTACCAAACTATCGTCTGTCAAGACGGAAAGGTGCCAATGTATATATATATATATATATATATATATATATATATATATATAATATATATATATACTATATATATATATATATATATATATATATATATATAATATTATACGTTTTTCGACTTTGAGTGCTATGTTATGGCCGTGTGCATTTCTGGCTAAAATAGTGCTAACTGTAACTAACCATTCCCGGAACGAGGGCCACACTTGCCAGACGCTGCTGTCAATAACTCTTGAACTGTTAACAGGAATAATGTAACTGTCGTATACCGTTCTTCACACAAAACCGTCAACAGCGCCGTTGGTTTTTGAAACCCAAGAAGAAATAAGATCAAGTCGCCAGACATGACTAATCGAACATCAAACGCTGTTTATTTTCTCTCACAGCTCATCGGATTGCTTAGTAACAAATAAATACTTCCATATTACCGTGCATGTGCTGACAGGGCTGGGCGGTAACTATATCATGGAATGTATATAATATATGTAACTCTAACAAACCGTTGTAATTGATTTGGTCAGACTACATATATGTCCGTTGACGACCTCTCTTCTTCCTCTAATTCTATTTTCCCGCCGCTTCTGAATTCATCAAAATTCCTTAGCGGTCGTGTTCTATCATCTACAGCATCATCTCATAGAGTGTGTTATGCATATCTTTAACTCATATTCTAGCCACTTTGTGACATGTAAAACACTACTGGTTCGCCAGTGAGTATCTTGATAGGTTCAAGCACAGCCTGCATCAACTCAAGAAGTCTCTGTTTTGTTCGGTGGCGTCAGAAGACGTTTCTCTCTGTTGACAACTTATCTCTAGTTTATCTGAGACTTTCGGCTTCTAGGATTCTCTACGTCTTTTATTGACGTCAATTCGGTACTAGCCCTATGACATTACACTACACGGCACTGCACTGCACTGCACTCACTGCATACACACACTACACTACACTACAATACACTACATACTACACTACACCACACCCACCACATCGCACCTCACCACACTCGCACGCTACGCTACACTACTCTACACTACACCATATTACACTACATACAGTACACACACATATCACTCACGCCACGCGTGCGCGCGGACACATACGTACATGCACACACAATCCTTTGGATGAATTAAGCATTCTATTTATGTTTCTTGTATTAACAGTCTACATTAAGTATTCATGCTACATAACTACAATCAGAATTCTCATAATCCACAGCATTATGAAGCCATTCTCTAAATGGGCAATACTCTATTGTAGCTCATCAATATTCTACTATATCAAGTTTGGCTGTTTGATGATAGTCAATAGAAAGTCGCAGGCAACATTAGAAAAAGTAATAAACCACCTAACTATTAAAAAGAAGTGAAAATTATGGAGATAGATCCGATCAATAGTAAGAATGTTCTCCAGCAAAGGTTATTCCACATTATCTGTAGCAGAAATCATGACGTCATAGCTTCCTTGGCAGTTGGAAATCGAAAAAGAGCTAGCTAACGGAGCTGCCAGGCAAAAATTCGACTTGTTAAAAATCTACCCAAAGTATTTCAGGATCCTCGCCAGATGCAACGGAGTTCGTGCATTGAGCTGAGTTTCCTCCAGACTCAGGTTTGAGTTAGGAGGAAACACGGAGCACTCATGTGGTTAAAACCGTGTGCCGTGATGTTGATCCAACGACGTTAAACGACTAAACATGTTTGTTCTTTAGTATTGGTGCCATTTGTCCAATGAATGGTTTGGCTTATTGCATCTATTTCGATGTCAATTCTGATTTTCCATGTTCTGTTATGATACTTCCTAGGCACTTGAAACTCTTACTTTTTTCAGGGTGTGTTCGTTTGAGATGAAATGTTGCGGGCTGGCCGAGTATCCTTCAGGAGATCGGGTGTGAATCCTTTGTAGTGTGGGATATTTTTCGTTGGGGGAAAGAAAATACGAATCTGCACAGTTCGCAGGCGACTGCAATATCCAGGAGGCCTTAATTCCTCAGGTTCAAAGACCCTTGCCATACACTACAAGTGTACTACATTGGCAGTAAAGACAGCTTAACAGTTAAAAGACAGGTCTTCTTTAGTTATAGTCGTCACCTCTCTGTTTACTAGTGCTAATTTTCAGTCACATTTTATTTAGACTTTCTCTGTTCTTGAATTCAGCTTCTGACTTGCTATTGTGATTGGTCGTCCGCAAACAGGAGTCTCATAATCTTTGTAATTTGCAGACGGTCTTCTTCTTGTTCTCATGCGAGTTCTTGTGGTCTCTGTTGGCTGGTATCTCTTACAATATGTTGTCTATATAGGTTGATGAACAAGAGAGGGGACAGGACAACACCTTGTCATACTCCGGATCTTATGGTGAAGGGTCTGAGTGTCACTATCAGTTGATCTCACTATGCATCCACTGTTGCATCAAGCTTCTACATAGGTTTGTTAGATGTGCTATTCACTCCATATTGGTTAAGGATTTTCAACAGCTTCTTCTATATACTCTATCAAATGCCTTTTCTTGGTCGACAAAGACTAAGTAGAGTGTTTCATTAAATTCGACTGATTTTTTTCTATAAATTGTCTAAGAGCAGAAATGGCATCTGTGCATCCTTTGTTTTTTCGTAAATCCAAGTTGTGTTTCACTTAGCTTGGGTTCTATAGTAGTTCCGTAATATTTGTTCAAGAATTTAGCAAAGGGAAATGCTTCTGTGTTGTCGTGCAGTCTCTTTTGCTGCCTTTGTTTTTCCAAATTGGGATAATATGGCGTTATACCCAGACTTTCTGGTGTCTGTTGTTCTACACAAAACATGGTTGTATAGTCTATGTAGCTATGCTCTTCCTACTTCTCTTGCTGCTTTAATTAGTTCATTCTGGTATTCATCTTGTCCGGTTATTTGTTCAATGGATAATCTGATGGCTTCTATAATTCTTCTTTAAGTATGTCTAGTTCTAGTTCTTCGGTGGCATCTGTGTCAGTTTCTTTAATTTCTGTGACTTCTGATGGGATGTTGAGAAGTTGTTCTAAATAACGCTTCTATCTTATTAGGACTTGTTTTTGTTCACTTATTGGTTCTCCATTTTCGCTGTTAATTATTTCAGTTGGATGAAACGGTTCTCCTCTGGTTCTCATTGCACTTATCTTTTTTGTAGAAGATTCAAGTTTCCTCTTTGTAGTTTTTATTGAGGTTTTCTCCATACTCCTCCCAGTCTTTTTGTTTTTCTTTCTTAACTATTCTATTCACATGTCGTCTCGCTATTCTACATTCTATGTAAACATGTTCCCGTTTGCTCTTCAACCACGTTTTATATTTTTCCTTTTCTACCGTTTATACTTTTAGTTTTTCACCAAGCAATATGAAGATCCTCTGTCGGCTTGCTAGGCCAGTCGCAGGTTTAACACGATATCTCCAGCAATATTTAACAGTAAATGCGTGATCTGAGAATGGTAAACTACCGTGATGTCACGCTATCAACCCATTGACATGTACACATCTGACGTCAAAAGCTCCTTTCTTCTGCAGTCTCGCTCCTGATGATACTACTCACGTTACAAATGATCATTTATTCTTTTTCTCATTTTTTGTGTGTGCATTATGCTAGCGAATACACCCACAACGTGCAATATCAACAACAAAACGAATTGATTTGTCAATGTCAGTAAAGTTTTATTCCAGTGCCATTAAACAAATTCTCTTATTAAGGCAAGAATAGGACACAACATCTATTATCACAGTTCGTATTAATTTTCCTTGTCACACTACTCCAAACAACAGTACTCGGACACTATAAACTGGTTAATACATTCTGGGGAATCAGGAGCACTTAGCAATATCAGGGTACACTGAAAGAAATAAGTGTAATACAATTATGAATGATGAGCGCTCATAGAAAACTTCCCATTGACATATTAACAGTACATTCACTATGAATAGTGCTCCCAAGTTCGTAGAGTATTGTAATTTGTCTGTTCTCTATTCTAATAATATTATCACTTCTTGAAGAAGTGATAGGTATTACTGCCATTAGAACCAAAGCTCACATGTGAAATTAATTTAACTTTTACTTTTTTACTAATATCTATAAATGGACTAATAGTTACAGATCAAGCTGTAATCATTCTTCATCGTGCGTCACTCATGGTCCTGTCTGTCTACTGACTTCAGTTTTATACGCTTCCAATAATTTCAAGTAGCTTTGTTCCTCTATGTACGACATTCTGCTGAAGTGTCCAGCATCTCTTTGCTTGGCTCACCACTGGCTCTCTTGCTATCAAACTTCCTGTTGTTACGACGTGCTACAGCTTTCCCTATCTCATGACATAAATAAAGAATGTGTTCTGTCTTCGTCAATCATGTGCTCTCGCTGCAGTTATCTTAGCTCACGATATTGCATTTGTCTTTCTATCTTCCACTGTTTCTCATCTGTATTCTATAAAATCACACCTCTGCAGCGTCCACATAAGTGCTCACGTATCTGATAATTGTCCACGATTCATTTCTATACATTATGATTTTCTAAGATGTAGCTTACTCAAATGTCATACAAATCATAGCTTTATACGGCTTTCCTACATTAACTGTTAAAAACACGTTCATCACGTTATTAAAAGTACGTAAATACCGTCTCCCTGCTAAGGAGTAAACGACTTTCTCAGTAATCCCGTTTATCCTCGTAGGTTAACGCAGTCCGCGAGAATTGGAAGCGTTTTCGCCGCGTTGGTAACTTACGGGAAAGTGAGCGGCCCGCTTAGAAGCAATGGCAAACTACTGAGCGTAATCTTGCCAAGAAATCAACAATCAGCTGAAAGATGCTGATGTTGACAGCGATGTCATGTAAAAGGATATGCGGGAAAAATACTTAAATCATTGATATATTTTGTTTGGGGGTACTGATTCCAGTCATTTTAATGTTACATTTCGGAAGACGTGTGTGTGTGTGTGGTGGTGGTGTTGGTAATAACAATTACTTCTGTCTTTATGTTATTCAGTTATTCAGACTAAGTTCTTTGTTTGACTCTATCTGTAATCATCAACATCGTCATCATCATCGCAGCAGAAATTCGTGTGTTGAAGTCATCTGATCATGTACTCCAATGCCTATGTTCTCGGAAAATCACGCATTTCAGCTAAGTCTGAAACTCGACGTCATAAATGCTTATATGACGGCATATTAAAGCACAGTAAGTGGGAAAGGGCACACGCAATACTCATATATATCTGTTTAGCTCTATAGCTCTTCGAATAGTGCTATCAGTCTATATATCTATATATATATCTATATATATATATACTATCATATATATCTATATATATATATATATAGTATATATATACAGTCTACATATAGTTTATTGTTAATGGCACTGTGAACTAAAATTTCATATATATGATATGAGCGTGTATTAAGCCCGCTGAATCACGTGGTATCATGAGGCTAATAGGCTACAATGGTGGGGCATATAGAAAGAATGGAAGATAATAGGGAAACAAAACTCGCTACACTCAGGAAATAAATCACCGTAGACCCCAAGTAGACAAGAAGAGACGGTGGAGACATAATATAATACAGACCTACAAGCACTTGGAATCAACGCACTTGCAGAGAAGGTCAACCAGAGAGACGAATGGAGACGGATTGTATCTGCAGCAAAGAACTCAATAGTCAGGAACGCTGAAGAATCTCTATAACTAGTGTGTAGGACTACGCTCAGGTCAAGCGTGCGAGGGGAAAAATAGACTATACAAAGACGTATTAGAAGTTACACGTGAAGCAATAATCAAACGACCATAAAAACTGAACATGGGACGGCAAATATCTGCGAAGAACAAAGAACATACTGGCAACAAACGGCAGCCATAAGAATCCACAACCTTGTAGGAACATTTCAGTCTATAAAGGTCATCAATCAGTGATGTATAATGTCTCCTGATTGTAGTCATGTACAATGAACATATAATGAGATATACAGAAATATGCCAGGGATTCTGATTGGTGGACATAATATCTAAATTACTTTCGTTATACCGAAGACACTGTCTTTATAGGAACAAGTCAGAAGGAACAACTCGAAATGACAGATAATGTGGTTGTAGAAAGTGACAAATGGTCCATTGTGTTATCAAAGCAACAGATTATGCGTAAATGTACATTTAAAGTTAAAGATGTTTTTTAGGGCAAGTGCATGCATTCAAAGATCTAGGAAGATGTATAACATCAGATGGAGGATGACGAGAAGACCAAAAACTGGAACATATTGTTGCAACTACAAAGATTTGAAGAAAGAGAGATAGAGGAAGACAGCGAGAGAGAAGTGGGTCAGCACAAGGATTGGTAGATACTTTTGAGGTCGCAAGATATGGAGAAGCATTGATTGCTCTCGATAGTCGACAAGACACTTGATGATGATGATGGTGTATTTATAATAGTTATACTTGCAATTCATGCAAATCATATTTGGTTTTGATTTCCGTGTAAAATAGTGACGCAATAGTTCACTTTATAAGCCCAAAACACAAGAATTTCAAATCATGAAACGCAATGTTATTCATAAGTGGTAGCCCACAAATAATTTCCCAGACACTTCAGGACGCAGGCCATTATATTGATCTTGGTCTCCGTCCAGCTGATTAAAGTGTTTACTCTCTGGCATGTGTTTTGTCAATCTTCTGTTATTACGCGTATTTTGTTTTGAAGCTGGGATGAAGCAAAACAAATAGTTCAAATGGTATGCCTGTGGCTGTTGCACTGGTTTACCAACATAGTGCGGGTCACAGAAAGCGTAGTGGTTAGGATGCTATCCTACCATTTCTGTGCTCATGTGTTCGAGACGTTGGGTTTTGATTGATCTGGTCTACCAGGTCCACCCAGGCTGCCATGAGTACCAATAGATGTTCTGGGAAGTAACTGTGCCCGGCGTGATGATGACAACATCACATATGTCACCAGTCCCCTTCTACGGTAGCCAATAAAGAGTTCGCTTGCTGATGGTATAAGGTCAGCCGGACTGAACCTCCGCATTGTGTTGTGTTCTTTGGTCTTGCGCTCTTGAAAGTTGAATGGTTTGTTATGTTTATCAATACGTTGTATTGTTATATGCTTCTTGTATCGGAAACAATTACTACATTCTTCCGGCTACCCATCCCAATCATTTTCCTTTCCCTTATGTGTTTTTCTTCCTCTTTCGAGGGAATGCACCACACATGTGCTATTTATTTCCTTAACTGAGAAGCCAGTGCGTCTGACCTCTATCTATCTGTGAGTACGGTTTCCTTAACAATGTTTTCCAGGGTAATCGTTAAGCCCTACTGTAGTAATTTCCAATATCCGCTGAATTTTTTAACGTGCGCAGGAACAAGTAAAGGGCTTTAAGTTATTATACTTTATCCGATAAGACTGTATCTGATTTCACTATCCCAACATACCATATGATATGGTGTATCGTATCATTAGAAACACTGGTATTTGTATTCAATTCCCAGCCTTTACTAAAAACGAACCCAGTAATCTATGTGTATAGAGGCGGGTAACAAAATCCCTCAATTCCTCGATTGAGTTGAGTTAAGAACCGACATCACTGCACTCAGGAAATTCCCATATGTGCTTCGTTTCCCTGTTCAACAGCCAGCGATGAGTCATACTAGTGATCGTTCCCACCGCTATCTAATTCAAAGTTCTCCTGGTCGCCCTCTCAGTCTTGAAATTCTTCCAGACCGAACCCTTGCCGATCCCCGGAATCTCATTCTTTCCACATACGGGTTCTCAATCTGTCCTCCACCTTTTCCACCTGGTCCACAAGCGCACGACCACCTCCGCCTTGTCCATAGGCAATCTACACCAAGAAGTGCATTCCTTGCCAGCCTGTCAGCCTATTCGTCATCCCCCAATCCCACATGGCCAGGGCAAATATCCATACAATTCTCACAATCTGTGACCTCTGAAGCGACGATAGCCATTCCACTAAGCATACTCTTTGAATCCGTAATGAATACAGTGTGTGTGTTGCAGTAGTCTCCTCCAACCAACGGAATGCCGTTGTTACTGCTTCCACCTCCATTCTCATGCTGGGGGTCGTAGTCTCATATGCCAGGCTCTCCTTTTTCAAGATTCCTCCATTAGCATTGCAATAAAAACCCCAACCACTACGTCTGTTTCTCAGCCTGTAAAGCATTCTCTGATCTACCCCGTTGCTGCCATCGCCTCAATGCATGAAGTTCCACTACCAGGTTTTACCAACAAATCCCCCACATGATCCTTAAAAGAGAAACATCCGTCAAAGGTAGTACCCAAGTACTTCAATTACTCTTTCTACTAAGAGGACATTCATTCAACATAATATCCGGGACATCTGCCTTGACGATCCGGTTATCCAGTGAGTACTACACAACCGATGCCTTGTCTGGGTTATAACGGCCCCTGCATCCCTGTACCACTCCGCCACCCTGTTTACTGCCACCTGTAAGTCTTCCGTCAAACTGGCCCTGTCTCTGCCCTGTCTGTCCACCAGCACATCATCTGCAAATGTCAAGATTCTAACCACACCTGATGTTTCAATAGCTGCGAATTTGCTGGTGTAGACATTAAAGAGCACTGGGGACAAGGCAGATCCCTGCGGCAACTCAGGTGCAATAGTACAGGAGTCAGAAGTCGAGGAACCAATGCGCAGTGCAACCTTGCGTTATAAAATACCGTTCAACCCATCTGACAAGGCAAGAGCAGACCTCCATGTCCAACAGTGTGTATATCAACGATCATACGTGATCTCCTCTGCGTCCGTTGCCGATTTGCTATCATAATGTGCAATTCAGGTGACGCAAAATCAGCTTCTCCTGGATATTCTCCTCCAGCGATTGCCTTCCTTGCGGCTCTACCAACTCATCCAGCAATGTCTCTGATTCATCCTTTGCCTCTCTCACTCTAAACTGTACTAACAATAGGGTCGAGGCAGGAGTCGTCAGCATAAAGATGGGCACATAGCACTGAATACACATTAGACACGAAAATGTCTGATGCGTGAGCATTGACCAAGAAAGTATCCATAGTCTTTAATAAAATACGAGAGCGGCATACAGTTTGCTGAAATCGGCCGTATAAACGGGAAGTCGCCTTCCACGATAAGTTCCATTGTGGCTAAAAAGGAAGAAATAAAGGAGGCTAATGTAGCGAAAGACAAGAATGTGCTAACAAAACATAGATCGCAAACAATTGAAGACATCGAACATTTATATTAATTTGGATAAATCAAAACCAGTTAGATGGCGATTCTGTTTGTGTGAAATTTCCAGGACTGTTGTATGCCGATCTCATTAAGAAAATGCCTGGGACGAATACTAATGAACTTAGTGATTTTAAGGCCAGCAGGGGAGGGTTTGAAAATTTCAAGAGGCGTACTGGCATACACCGAGTTACTAGGCATGGCGAAGGTGCGATTTAGAACAAGTCGGGGGGCCAAAAATAGTATTAAATACATATTTATTCTCTATGAAATTCTTTTGGGGGGTGATTGTATTTTGGAGTGTCTATAACGAATTAATTGGATTTACATTGATTCATGTTTAAATAACTGCCTCGGTTTTCATCGGTACTGATTTCGTCGATTGTTTTTGGACGGATATCGACGAAAATGGAGATTTTACTGTACTTATACGCGGTCAAGACCGTTAAAACCAGTGTCTCAAATGTTCTCATCCCCAGAACAATTTTGCATATGTAACTGACGAGACTATCTTGACCTCGGCGATGTTTGAGATCGATCGTAACCTGTCCTAAACAAGATGGCAAATTGTTCACCGTGCACTATACTACTGATATACTTACCTAACCTAAACCTATACTTCTGATATGCTTACATTCCTCCTTTCTCTATCTCTCTCATATAATGTTCCCTCTCAGTTGTTACAAATGTGCCTCTTTATGTTCTGTGGGCACTAGAATTACCCGGAGGAGATTGTCGCATTTGCTTGTAAAAAGTGGCTCAAAATAACTAAGTCATCGTGACACGCCTGGCTCCTCTATGGCAAGTCATGTGAAGCCTTTTGTATTCGTAACATCACTTTCAATCAAGGTGTGTTTCCTTTCTCTGTTTTCCCCTCAGTTATTCCTACTTTTGGAGAGGAGCACCATTAAAGTTTTGTCCTATAAGTATTAATTACAGGGAAAGGATAAAGTGGCATGTGTTTCCCTCCAGTAGCGAGCGACCAGTCCGGGCATGGAATCGCCTCCCGACTGCGCTCATAACATGTCAGCGTAGCTACATGACAGTAACCAATGCGCTGGCTAAACATATGGCGTCCCATATTAATTGGCCTGCTCTGTGGCGATGGGTTTACGGACGCAGTTCATGATCCCGCATACCGCGTTCGAAACACAGCTGCGCGCGATTTGGCAGCAGACCGCGTTGCGTTGGTGTTTTTACAAAATGGTATGGGGCGCCAGTCGTTTAGAAAGCGATGGCAAACTATTGAAAGTAAACTTGCCAAGACATCACTACAGCAAAATATGCTGGTGTTGACTGCAACGTACTGTACATGATATGCAACTAACTCTAAGTCATATTGATTGGAATATTGAGGAGTTGTGTCTATAATTATTAATTAAGAGTACAAGGAAAAGAGGGCACCCTTGACCACTGTTCCAGCTATAGCTAATTAGAGCTTGAAAGAAGGGGAATGAATCTTTATTTCACCAGATGAGATTGTGAGGTCACTTATTTAACTTATATATCTACAGTACACGCCCTATTGGTCTAAAAAGTATACATGTAATAAGCAGTTTGAACTCAGTTTACTGTCAGTCACCAACCTATCCAGATGTTTGAACGCGCGCGTGTGTGTGTGTGTGTGCGCGTGCGTGTGCGTGTGGATGTGGGGTGTGTCTGTCTGTCTGTCTGTCTGTCTGTCTGTCTGTCTGGGAGTGGTGTGTGTGTGTGTGCTGTGTGTGTGTAAACTGCCATTTAGCCAGCACTTTGGTCTAAAGGTTATGCAGCTACACGAAATGTTATAAGCGCAGTCTGACGGCGGTTCGAGTCTGGACTAGCCGCTCGCTACTGGAGGGCACTCAGGCCTAAAACATATGACAGACCTAACACTGAACATAACAATGGGAGATTCTTGCAACGGAATATTTTGTAATTTTTAAAATTGACCTGGCCGGCCGAGCTTAAAATGGGCACCCTTAAATGTAACGGGAAGCAAACGCGTTAGTTGTGATACTGACCACATGACCCGCGAGTGTCGATGAGGTCTATAATAGTTGTGATATAGTTACCCACGAGTGCCGATAGGTCTATAATTAGTTGTGATATAGTTACCACGAGTGCCGATAGGTCTATAATTAGTTGTGATATAGTTACCCACGAGTGCCGATAGGTCTATAGTTAGTTGTGATACTGACCACATTACCGCGAGTGCCGAGTAGGTCTATACAAATATGGGGTTAGTTTCTATATACTCGATATACAGTAAACTGCGTCATTTATGTACTAACGGGACATTTGCTGGGAACGAGCTAATTTAAAAGATTATGTTGGGTCTACGTGAGCAATTTGTCTGTTTGTCTGACTGCCTGGAGGCAACTGCTTGGGTTAATTGCTGCTCTTGTCTGTGTTAGAATTGTGAGGAGTTTCATTCTTTCTCTTTCGTGTGAAGATACATTTGCAGTATGTTCAAGTCAATGTGTCTATTTCCTATAGTGTTTGTTCTATATTTGCTTTATGTACATGCAACGACATGAAAACATGATATATCTTGCGTTACATCTTCAGTGGCGCTGGAGACTCCCCCGCAGTGGGGATGGTTGATCAAAGTAATCGTATCCCATTTCATTGTGGCGGTGGGACTGGTGGCCAACTCTCTGGACGTTTGTGGTCATGAAGAGCCCAAGACTCCGGTACAAGTCCTACATCACATTATCTCAGTGCTCTGGCCATATTCGACAGGTAATGTATGTTTACTACAAGTCGTGCTCACTTCACATTATGTGAGTACTCTGGCCATATTCGACAGGTACGTTTGTTTACTACAAGTCGTGCTCCACTTCACATATGTGAGTACTCTGGCCATATTCGACAGGTACGTCTGTTTACTACAAGTCGTGCTCACTTCACATTATGTGATTACTCTGGCCTGTTATGGATTAGCCAATGTATCAGTTTCTACGACGGCAAGTGAACCTCGATGAAGTTAGCGCCATAAACATGAGACTATGTAGTTGACAAGTTAATGCTCTGTTAGTAGCTTGGCTAATGGCAACTAGTATTTATAGACGCAGTCCACTACTGGCCCTGGCCTATTAGACAGGTATATTTACATCGGGCCGTATAAACATGATCTGAGTGAGTAAGTAAGTAATTACATAAGTAATTAATTAAGGTAAGTAATTAAGTAATTCTCATCTCACCATCTCATCTCATTCATGTTCCTCTTGTACCCTGCGGTGTCGAGGTGAAGTATAAACAGCGGCAGAGTGCTCGCTTATGGGCTTCATGTATTGATATTCCCATGGACTCTGTTATTCCCTGCGTCCATCGTTTACGTGGTCGGCCTCTTCCTCTGCTTCCATCTAGTCTGTACATCATTGCTTGTTGTGGTATACTGTTAGTTTGTAACCTACTTGCATGGCCAAACCATTTGACTTGCTGCCCTCTAATAAAATCTAGCGCAGCTATAACCCCCACTTTAGTCCTGATTTCTTAATTTCTGATCTGATCTTTTCTTGATACATTGAGTGTATGTTATCTCAGGAAACTCATTTCTGTTGTTATGATTTTCCCTTTTGCTGTCTTTGCCAAGGTTTGGCATTGGTAACAGAATGGTAGGAAGATTGTGTTATAAGTGTTTTCTTAGTAGTTATTAATACATGTCTGTTCTTTAGTATTGATGCCATTTGTCAAATAAGTTGGTTTGCTTTAGTGCATCTATTTCCAATCTCGTCTTCTGATTTGCCATCCATTGATAATATTATACTTCCTAGGTATTTGAACTCTTTACATGTTTCAAGGGATGGTTGTTAGGTTGATTGTTGTTGTTGCTTCGTCTTTGGTTATAGTCCTTACCTCTGTATTATGCAAGTAATTAAGTAAGTAATTAAGTGAGAAAGTAGGTAATTAAGTAAGAAAGAAAGAAATTAAGTAAATAGATTAAGTAAATAAGTAATTACGTAAGTAATTGAGTAAGAAATAATTAATTAAGTAAGCAAGGAAGAACATAAGTAATAGTAAGTACGTAAATAAGTAAGTAGGTGAGTACGTAAGTAAGTGAGTAAGTAAGTAGGTAAGTAGTATTAAGTACTTTCGTACTTACTTTCGAAAGTAAATAAGTAAGAAAGTAGGTAACGCTTTTACAGAACTTAAAGTTTATTAAGCATATGGTTCTAGACTCATACTTGTATAGATCAATCAGCAGTCTATAGGTGATGTGGTCGGTATTACTTGTATAAATCAATCAGCAGTCTATAGGTGATGTGGTCGGTATTACTTGTATATGTCAATCAGCAGTCTATAGGTGATGTGGTCGGTATTACTTGTATCGGTCAATCAGCAGTCCATAGGTGATGTGGTCGGTATTACTTGTATATGTCAATCACCAGTCTATAGGTGATGTGGTCGGTATTACTTCTGCCATCTCTACTTCCCGAGACATTTCCTGGTACCTATTTCAGGCTGGATCGACCTAGTAGATCCGGTCTTTAAAAAATTTTAAAGTCCACCTCGATGTGAGTTACAATCCATACCATCGTCCGGCACTTGTAGTAATGTGCTTTATTCGCAGAATGCCAAGAATTCTTCGGATAGCAAAGAAGAGATCTAGAGAACTCTGTAACAATAGACAATATGAGCATGTTAGAGGCAGAGATAAACGCAGAAAAACATTCTGGAAGGCTTGTAGAGAGAAGAATGGCGATCAACAGCCGTCTTAATAAGAACACAGAAGACAGATGGCTGTAGAGAAATATAATCTCCCGAGCTTCTGGAACGGCTCTTGATTATTTATGAGAGTTGTATGGTGTATGCCGGCTTCCTGGCCTAGAGGTTAGCGACTTTCTCCGTAATCTCGCATATTCTCGAAAGTAACGTGACGACGGTGAGAATCAGCAGTGGTTCGAATCGCGTCGGTAACTTACGGGTATGTGAGCCGGCCGCCCAGAAAGAAATGGCAAACTAGTGAGTGTAATCTTGCCAAGAAATCAACAATCACCTGAAAAATGCTGATGTTGACAGCAATGTCCTGTAAGGATATGCAAACAATGTTTTTGTATGGTGTTTATAGTTAGTTAGTTAGTTAGTCGCGGTTTCCAACTTCAAGGCAACGGTTCGTCCCCATTATGCTCCGTTCCTGTGCCAGTGAATATCACACAAAATGCTCCTCACTGCCTTATGTATGGTGTTTTATGTTGTAATTCATTGATTCCGTTCATTTATTCAGCGATCCTTTATTTCATCTCTCTGTTTTTGAATACTCGTCTGTTTTGTCTTTATCAAAGTCTATAGTATATTTGTTCCTTCATCCAATAATTGTTTAAGACAAGAATGGGGAACTATAGCCATAATTTGTAAAGCAGAGATACCATTAAGATCGACTGTGAGTGCCATAGGCTTGACTTAACACGCTCTTACGAAACATCTATTGGACACCATGAACCCCACACAAATACTATAATAACACAGCAAACAAACAGTATGAGATTAGTAAGTGAATTAAAGGACCCAGGACCAGGTTCTAACGAGTAATGGACATCTGGTTCTAGTCCTATAATTGTATAGAGGGAGTGGGAGAGAGGGGAAGAGAAGCAGAGATAAAGGGAAAGGGAGAGGGAGTAAGACAGAAAGAGAGGCAGAGAGAGGGAGATAGAGGAAGATGGAGAGAGAGAGGGAGAGGGAAAGAGAAGGACAGAGGGAGAAAGGAGGAAGAGAGAGATAGTGAGAGAGAAGGAGAGGGAGAGAGAGAATGAGAGAGGAGGAGAGGGAGAGAGAAGTAGAGAAGTCGAGCGAGAGAAGGAGAGAGAGAGAGGGGAGAGGCAGAGAGAGAGAGATGAGATGAGAGAGAGAGAGAGAGAGAGTAGAGAAGAAAGAGTCAAAATCAGCATAATCAACTATCGCTCGAAAATTATTAGTTTGATTGATTGATGATTGACTGATTTAGGAACCGACATCACAGCATTTGGAGCATTCCCATAAGCGCTCCGTCCCATCCTCAGCAGCCAGCGAAGAGTTCCAACACCAATAGTTTGAATGCTGTTAGCCTCATAAATAGTAAACAAACTCTTAACCGTATAAGGGACACCGTGAATGAGACTAGTCATGGCAATAACAAGGACAACCAAACATAGAAAGTAATGTTAAACTAACTGATTTAAATGTTTCAGAAATTTAGTTTTTAGTTGGAAGAGAGCTTTTACATGAAGAATGATAGCATGGCAGTGGACAGTCCATTATCCCACATTCTCTGCAATATGTTCGCGCAAATAAAAAATGTAAAAGAAAATCCAGCAATGTAAATTGTTTATCATAAACCAGCAGTTTTGTTGTATTATCTGTAAAGTACATTTGTGTTTTGTTTTGGTATGTTTTGTAGTCATGGAAAACAATCTAGAACAATTTAGGTCCCATTAAAGTAACCAAACCTGTTTACCGAGGTTCAACACGGAGGAGGCACAGATCAATATCCCTATATATGGCGCAATGAAAACCAGTGTTGGTATTGTTACGGGCTTGGTAGAGAGACGGATAAAGATTTGCGGACAACATACGAGGTTTGGAAGAACAAGAAATATAACTAGCTTTTACAAGAAAACATAAATCGCTACGGAAATTAACATTGTGAGATACATGAGACTTACAGTGAAACACACAGCTATAACGCCACACAGTGAGGCTAACATAGTCGAATCAATAAGAGCCCTCGCTCTTACATTTCTGGTTTGCTGATGCCGAGGTAGCGGGTTCAACTCCTACACGGTCAGTCGGACTAAAATGTTGACTTCTCTTCCTTGAATTGGGGACGTAAATTACAAGTACCTCAGAAATCGGAGTGGGTTCACCTGATGGCGAGAGACAGGGTACTATCGAAAGCTAATTCACATGCAAAGATCAGTCCAGTGCACTAGAAGTATTAGCAGGTGTATAGATTACGCTTGAGTCCAAAGCGCGAGTGAAAAAAAAGCCCGACAGCGATACTGGACAGAACAACTACGAAGAATGTTACATATAAAATCACTTATATATCACCGCATAGATGGAAAGTGATTCAATCTCAGAAGGCTGAAAGCTAAAATAGACATTAACAGTGACACCGTCAGAGAGCTGCTGTTTGCTGATGATCGCGCTCTATACGCCAACTCAGAGGCAGACATGCAACATAATGTTTCAGCTTTCTCACATGCCTGTGCTAACTTGGGCTCAATATCAACTTGGAGAAGACTGTAGTTATGTACCAACCAGCTCCAGGGAATAATCACACTGTGCCGAATATCAAAGTGAATGGTCATAGATTAAGTGTTGTTGACAAATTCACCTATCTTGCAGCAATGTGTCACAAGCTGCCAAAATTGATGACGAAGTGAATGCAAGAATCTCCAAGGCCAGCGCGGCCTTTTCAGACTGTACAAGAGTGTATGGGACAGAAATGGAATAAGCCTGCAAACAAAGCTGAAATTCTACAAAACAGTTGTATTATCCACACTGCTATATGCTTGTCGACACAATGACTACGGTCACCCGGCCAGTATGGTCAATGCCAAGAAGGAAAGCAACGGCAAACTACCTTCTTTAAAAGTGCCTTGTTACAACCTGAAATAGCGGAAGAACAATGTGGGTTTGTAGAAAGAAAGGGTACATACATAAATGCTGTGTATATGCTGCGTTCAATTATTGAACGTTCAATAGAAGTAAACAAAGATGTACATCTTTGCTTTATTGACTATACAAAGGCTTTCGATAGAGTAAGACATGTCAACATGGTATATATGCTTGTAGATCTTCAAATTGATTGGAAAGACATTAGACTTATAAAAAACATATTTTGGAAACAACATGCTGCCATAAGGATTGATAATGAAGTGGGACAATATCAGACTATTAAGAGAGGTGTTAGCAGGGATGTGTAATATCTCCAGATCCTTTTTCCCCTATACAGTGAAAATATTTTCAGAATTGTAGAAGATATAAATGGAATCAGCATTGGAGGACGAAACATCAATAACATTAGATATGCAGATGATACAGTATTGATTGCAGACAATGAGCAGAATCTGTAACAATTAGTAGATGCGGTTGTTGCACACAGTGAACAACTGGGATTAGAATTAAATTGTAAAAAGACACAGTTTATGGTAGTCACTAGGAAGCACGAAATACCACAATGTAATATACAAGTTAATGAGAATATTCTTCAACAAGTGAATCGGTACAATTATCTCGGAACAGTCATAACATCTGATGGGAGATGCCTTGAAGAAATTAGAACAAGAATCGCCATGGCGAAAGTAGCCTTTGCAAGATGAATAACATACTGACCAATAAAAAGATGTCAATTGAAACGAGAAAAAGAGTGTTGGGTGCTACATAGAGCCTTTTCTTTTGTATGGATGTGAAGCGTAGACAATGAGCAGTCCAGCTGAAGATATCTGATGGCTGCAGAAATGTGATTTCTGAGGAAAATGCAAAGAATACTATTGCCAGACAGAAAACCAATGACCAAGTACTTCAGCAGACAAATGGATATCGTACATTGATTAAAGAAATTAGACGTAGACAGTCAAATTGGAGAACATGATGACAACTGGCAAGATCGAAGGGAACAGACCAAGAGGAAGACGAGAAGTAAATACCTGGATGGCTTGGCCACATGACATGGTCGAGACAGGAACACTGAGCTGATCCACGACTCTGGTGATCGAGTGAAATGGCGAGTCATGACAGCCACGCTTTCCGGCACAGCACATGATTGATTGATTGATATATGCTTGTGAAATTTGGACTGTTTATCAGCTAGGAAATTAAACCACTCCACACAGTTTGCCTTAGGAAGCCACTGAAGTTTAAATGGCAAGACAAGATCCAGTCACTGAAGTCCTAGAAAGAGCGTCCATGCCCAGTATGCACACTCTACTAATGTAGAATCAGGTTTCGCTGGGCTTGTCACTTAACCCGCATGCTAGATCAGAGGCTCCCTAAACGAATTTTTTACGGCGAGTTGCGTTGTTGCAAACGCTTCCAAGGCGGCCAGTGGAAACGCTTTAAAGACACTGAAAATCTCACTGAATGCTTTTGGAATTTATCATGACACCTGGGAGACTGCAGACAGAGATCGAAATTCGTGGTGT